>CAUYQV010032652.1:0-70643 GCA_963574575.1 Galagoides demidoff
TTCTTTTTTTTTTTTTTTTTTTTGAGACGGAGCCTCAAGCTATCCCCCTGGGTAGAGTGCCATGGCATCACAGCTCATAGCAACCTCCAACTTCTGGGCTCAAGCGAGTCTCCTGCCTCCTCCTCCCAAGTAGCTGGGACCACAGGCGCCCACCACAACGCCCGGCCATTTTTTGGTTGCAGCCATCATTGTTGTTTGGTGGGCCCGGGCTGGGGATTCGAACCCGCCACCTTAGCCGATTGAGCCACAGGCGCCAAGCCCAAATGTTGGCTTCTTATAGCTCCCAATACTGCGGGTTGGCTCCAGAGAATTTCCCCCTGAGAGGCATGGCCCCAGACCCACCTGCACACTCCTTTCCCCATAGCACCAAGTGTGAGCAACAAGAGGTCCCTCAGGGGTTGCCCACACCAGCCTGTGCCCAGCCCTGATCCCACTGGGGTGGGAATATGAACTTGTAAAAGTGGGAAGCACACCAGGAAGTCCCCAGAACTGGGGTTCCTAGCTGCCAGTGCTTGCTTCCCCTCAACTTACCCAGAAGTCCAGATTGTATTTGATATTCCGGAAGAGACCCCCCACCATTGCAGCAAGATGAATGACATGCGTGGGTCGGACCTTCTCAAACAGGGCCCGGGTCTGGGCTGCATCCCTGGGGAAAGCCAGACTGTCAGAACCCACATGGAGGACTGAGGGAACCCGCACCCTAGTGTGGAGCCACGACAGGAGAAGCAGCCAAAAGGCAAAACGGCCACGTTCAATGCCCAGTTGTGTGACAGTATGGGCTTCCAGGAAGGGATGGGAAGTGTTTGCCCAGCAGCACAGGTGCACACACCCAGGCCAGGTCAGCCACCCGGCAGAGAAGTCTGTGGCTCCAGACATGTGGCTCCTGCCAGCTCAGGAACAGGCCCAGCATGGAGCTCTTTATTGTGAAGGAGGCAGGGGAAGACAGGTGCTCCAAGAACGGACTCACGTGAGATCGGCATCTTTGGAGGAGACAAACACCCAGTCTTCTCCAGGCAGGCCAGCACCATCTGCTACCACTTTCTGGATGGCTCTGCCCACCAGCCCAGAGCCCCCTGTCACTAGGATCCGCATGGACCCCTGGGGCTCACCCATGTTGGCTGCACCTGTAGTGGCAAATGGTGTGAGGCTGAAGCTATCATGCTCCCATCCTCTGGAACCCTATTTTCCTGGGGCAACTAGAACAGGGTGAGACCCTCAATGAGGGGACATGATCCACTGGCCCAGAAAGACCCAGATGGAATAAGCTACCTCTTGCCCCCAGCCCTGTTCTCCTGGGAGCCCTCTGCCTAGAGCTCCACGGGGCGTTGAGGCTACCACCCACCCCAGAGGAGCTGGTCAGAAACCACGACGGGCCTTGGGCTCATATTCTACTTTCTTCTGGCTGAAAAGAGGAGAAGCGATTAACCCTAGCCTTTGGGCTCCTGGTGCAGAAGATTATGGCTGCTCCCAGCCAAAACCCTTAAGTTAGAGACAGGATCGCGCGAGCCTGATTCCTTCTGGGCAGATGGCGCCGCTGGCTCAGAACCGGACAGGTCCTGGGCGCCGCCACCCTCCAGGATCCTACTCTGGGAGCAGAAAATCTGCTGGGGCTAAGCCAGGACCGCTCTGGACCCGCCGCAGGGCCCCAGAGCCAGCCCGTATGGGAGGACGCCCTGCTCCCAACCAGGTGGGCGGAGGGGCCAAAGACCCGCTAGGGGACACCCGGACGCCAGGCCCCGCCCATTCACCCAGATCCTAGAGGCCCACAGCGTTCCCTGGCTCTCAGGGAGCACTGAGGTTCCAGGCCCCGGCTCGCCACGCAGCGCTCCCCTAAGCGTGCCCCTCGGAGTCTGGTGCCACGTCTCACCTGCACCTTGCCCCACTGCCCCGAGCTGGCACAGTTGCGTCCGGCCGGCGACCACAGAGCCTTCGGCCCAGCGCGCCGCCAGGTGGAGGGGTGGGGCCCCCAGGAGTGTGGGAGGGGCCCTCCTTCCCCTCCATCCCAGGCGCTTCTGGGAAATGGGGTCCTTGAGGTGAGCCGGCGCTGCCGGGCACTTCTGGGAAATGGAATCCGCGGCTGCGCAGCCGCCTGAAAGATGGCGAGGCCGTCCGGAAAGCGAGGTCTGAGGCTGCGCCGTGGTCAGGACCGCCGGAACGCAACTGGACACTGGCTGAACCCCTGTGGGGTCAGTGGGGAATGGGCGAGCAGGAGACACGGGGCAGTGCACCCCCAGCAGCCCCGGCGTCCGGCCCAGGCATCCTCAGGGTCCGCCGCCGGTGGGGAAGCGGGGTTGTGGGCGGACTGTCGCCGTCCGCACCTTTTGACCCACGGGGAGGAACTTCGACCCCGCCTCTGGAGCTGGCTTTCAGCAAACGAGAGGAGGACCGACCCTAGACCCGGGTGAGGAGCCCCGGGAAAGGCGGCCTTGAGGCCTGGCCACAAAAGCGGCATTCCGAATGAGGGGCCCATTCGGCCGGATCACCGCTGCGGGGCTGGGGTCGCCAGGAAGGTGTTGACGTTGGCGTCAGGCTCCTTTCCGGGCTAGGCTCCTTCTGGGTACCCCACTCAACACAACCTTTCCCAAGTTTCTGCTCCTAAATGCGAATGATTTCATTCCCTACGTCTTTCATGTATGCAGACCACGTTTAGGAGTACTTAGATTGCAAATGTGTATAAGCACGTGCTTTCTTTGTTACTCTGATGTTGCAGAGGCTGAGACATGAAATCAGGCTCCAGAGTCACACAACCAGAGAGCCGACTCTGTCACCCTTAGTACTGGGTCACAGTGAGTGGCCATGGCAAGCCACCACTGCCTGTGTCTCTCAGCCCCACTTCCACCTCTCAGCCTTGTATACTGATCCTTTCCTATGCATATCTTAGGAACTGTTGTTAGGCCTAGGCTAAAGTAGAAAAATACCAGTGAGCTCCTGGCAAATTCCTGGGCTGCAAGCCCTCAGAGTAATGGAGTAAGTCTGGTTCACTCCCAAGATAGATGGGAAAGTACTAACTTCTTGCTTGACTTAACTCCCTAGGAAACAAACTGACTATCCCCAGGCTGACCTTTAAATAATACCAGGTGGAAAGAATACTGGAACTAAGATGTATGGGAAAATATTAAAACAAAGATGTATGACGTTTAGCTAACCGCAAAATTCTGTTCTATACAATGCTTGCTTGCTACCCCACCTGAATGCACCAGGACAGCCTGCCAACCAGGATGCAGACCAAACCTTAAAAACCTGACTTCTTAAGCACTTGAGGCTGCTCTCAGAAACCCCATGTTGGGACACTGAGGCAGTCACTGGCCAGCTCGTTAATAAAAGGACTCTGCTGTAAATTTGGCTTGGTTGGCAGTGTAATCTTTGTGGAATTCCTGGGCATAACACTGTCACCTACCCTTTCCCTTTCCTGAAGGAGCCCCCACACACACACACACACCTACCCAGTCTCTCCAGGGGCAGGTGACCATCCTCACACTTGTGCTGAGGAAGGATACCTGGCAAAAGTAAACTCTTAAAAAGCAAAGGCTTCTTAGAGAAGCCCAAGGACACTCCTGCAAGGTCCTCCCCATGGTAACCCAGTCCTTAAGAATTTGTAAAACTTAAGCTTCCTGGGTCCTTGAAACTAACGCTTACTGCTTGCTTCCATTTCTGTAAACCCTGCACATGATTTGACACCTCCAATGAGAGGTAACATATAATTCCTTTGTCTGTCTACTTGTGAGTCCAATAAGAGAGAGCTGATGCAGAGTTCATGGTTTGGATTCTAGTCTGCAGCAGCTCTGCAGCTGAAATAAAACCCCTTCCTCTTCTGCAAATCACTGGTTTTAGGGAGACCCACTCCACTTTCTCTCCACCAAGGTTAGATTCCTGCAACAGTCTTGCATACCTTATCTCTAAGTTTGAGTATTTTCTTTTTTTTTGAGACAGAGTCTCACTTTGTCGGCTTTAGTAGAGTGCCGTGGTGTCATAGCTCATAGCAATCTCAAACTCTTGGGCTCGTATGATTCTCTTGCCTCAGTCTCCTGAGTCGTTGACTACAGGTTCCCACCACAATGCCCAGCCATCTTTAGATACAGGGGCTCCCTGTGGCTCAGGCTGGTCTTGAACTCCTGAACTCAGGCAATCTACATGCCTCAACCTCTCAGAGTGCTAGGATTACAGCTGTAGGCCACTGTATTGGGCCTTAAATTTGAGTATTTAAAAGCAATCAATCAATCTAATTGCAATACCCTTTATTGAATTTTGCTGATATTGCATATTTTTTACAAGTTGAGTGTGGCATCCCTGCATGGAGCAAGCCTACCAGAAACACTTCTCCAAAAGCATGTGCTGTGCTCACTTTGTGTCTCTGCATCGTATCTTGGTCATTCTCACAACATTTCCAAGTTTTTCATTATTATATCTGCTGCGCTGATTGGTGACCAGTGATCACTGGTCCCCTGCCCTGTCTCTCTGCCTCCCCTCCGCCCATACCTTGCCTTATGCATATCTTCCATTTGGCTGTTCCGAGTTGTATCATTTCTAATAAACCAATGCTTAGAAATAAAATGACCTCCTGAGTTCTGGGAGTCATTCTAGCAAATTATTGAACTTGAGGAAGGGATTGTAGGAGCGCCTCATCTATACTTGATTAGTCAGAAGTAGGGAGGGCCAGACTTTTGACTAGCATCTGAAGTAGAGGCAGTCCTGTGAGACTGGGCCCTTGTCAGAATTGCATTACATTGTTGGACACCCTGTTGGTATCCCTGGAGAACTGGTTGGTGTGCAGGAAAAAATTCCCACACTTGGTATCATGACTAAAGGCACAGTTCTCCCAAATAGTAATACTACCCAAAGCAATCGAAAGATTCAGTACAATCCCTATCAAAATTCCCATGGTCTTTTTTTTCACAAATGGAAAAGCCAATCCTGAAATTCATATGGAATTGTAGAATACATAAAACAATCTTGAAAAAGAACACAGTTAGAAGACTTACATTTCCTGAATTTTAAAGCATACTACAAAGCTATAGTAACTAAAATGGTACTGGCCTAAGAATAGGCAAATAAAATATAACTGAGAGTCCAGAAATAAACCCATATGTCTATGGGAAGTTGATTTTCAACAAGGGTGCCAAGACCATTCAAGAGGGAAGAATAATATCTTTGACAAATGGTACTGAGACAACTGCTTAGCCAGTGACCTGCAAAAAATGAAGTTGACCTCTTCCTCATCATATACCAAAAATAAAGTGAACCAAAGACCTAAATTGTTCTGTGAAAGGGCTTGATATGCAACAAGGTACCAAATACCGAAGGACCAGAGGAAGAGAAGGAGGAGGCAGCCAAATCCAGTTTGTCCGAGAGGGTGACTTATTAGAGGGAACTTACAGAGCCATGGTTTAGGGCAGCTGCGTGACAGATCTGTGCACCACAAGCCCCCAGACCCAGGACATAGATCTTGAGGGAGAAGTCTATCTGCTACATCAAGGGTGGGTAACCTTTGCATGCTGGAAAGGTGCATTAACTCAGCTGTAATCAAATAAGGCTGCATTCAAGAAACCTCAATTAGACCCACTTAAAAATGTACATCATTTTGTAAAAACCTATGTACTTAATAATTTCAAGATATGAAATTTGTCATTTTGAAAGGGAATTTACAAACAGAGGCATGGTTTGGGGCAGGACAATTTTTTTTTTTTTTTTTTTTTTTTGAGATAGAGCCTCAAGCTGTCGCCCTGGATAGAGTGCTGTGGCATCATATCATGGCTCACAGCAACCTCCAACTCCTGGGCTTAAGTGATTCTCTTGCCTTGGCCTCCCAAGTAGATGGGACTAGAGGCATCTGCCACAATGCCTGGCTATTTTTTGGTTGTGGTTGTCATTGTTTGGCGGGCCTGGGCTGGATTCAAACCCGCCAGCTCAGGTGTACGTGGCTGGTGCCTTAGCCACTGGAGCAACAGGTACCAAGCCAAGGGCAAGACAACTTCAATTATGTCAGTGGTGTCCAAACTTTGGTTTCTCTGGGCCAAGTTGAAAGAGGAAAAGTTGTCTTGGGCCACACTTAACACATACACTAACAAAAGCTGATGCACAAAAAAAGATCCGTACATAATTTTTGTGGTATCTGCCACCACCAAGAAGCAAAAATTGTCCTCACCTTATAATTGTAATTACATAGCAGCCTATTCAGAAAGTCTTTAAAGCAAGCTGGGCATGGTGGCTTACACCTATGATCTTAGCAATCTGGAAGGCCAAGGCAGGTAGATAGCTTCAACTCAGGAGTTCAAAATCAGCCTGAGCAAAAGCAAGACCCTATCTCTTCTAAAAATACAAAAAAACTAGGTGGACATTGTGGAAGGTGCCTGTAGTCCCAGCTACTCCAGAGGCTGAGGCAGGAGGACTACTTGACTCAGGAGAGTGAGGCTTCTGGGCAGATTGGTTGCTTGTCAAGTCCTACTGCTACTGCGATTGATTCCACATTACATAGCATTTTCTAATAGTGAGGACTGTTTTTTTTAATGTCAGATTTTAGGGGATACAAGTGGTTTTGGTTACATGGATGAACTGTGGTGGCAAAATCCAGACTTTTAAGGCACCCATTGGGAGGTTCTAAAGATGAGAGGTTTTGGCATAGAACTGGTGATAGTCCACAAGAAAGGAGAGGAGGCCAGTCCAGGGACAAAGAAAGACTTCACTAGAGGGGACAAGGAAAATGCAGAATGACCAGGTGTCAGCTCCTGGTTATTTTCTTGCTTCTGTTGCAGTCATCCTGTAGGGACAAGAGAGGCCACCCAAAATTTGGTCCTGATGTCCACTTATATCCTGCTCACTGAAGCCTCCAAAAATGGCTTTAGAGGGCAGGAAAGGACACTGGCTGGGGGGTTTTATTGTGGTTGATGAGGGCTTGAGGATTCTTACTTGCAGTGAGGACTTGGAGGGAGCACTTGGCTTTCTTATTAGGTTGCCCAGATGCGGGGTGAAGCCCCAGAGGGAGGTGGGGCTTTAAAGCTGACACAGTGAAACATCTAACAATGGGATCAGACTCAATGTTACATCTTCATTTTCCAATATGTGGCTTCAGAGGCCCTGGCAAATTAGGGTAGTATTCACAATATTTGTATATTCTGCATATCAAATAATTAACATTCCTCTTAACCATGTATATTTGCAGTTCTAGAGGTTGCATGTCCAGAGTCTGAGATTGATTCTTTACCTTGACAACTAGCTGGACACCAAACCTTAGAATTCCAAATTGTTTTAAGAAGTGTATTCATTGGCTTGGCGCCAGTGGCTCAAGTGGCTAAGGCGCCAGCCACGTACACCTGAGGTGGTGGGTTCGAATCCAGCCTGGGCCCACCAAACAACAATGATGGCTGCAACCAAAAAATAGCTGGGTGTCATGGCGGGCACCTGTAGTCCCAGCTACTTGGGAGGCAGAGGCAAGAGAATCACTTGAGCCCAGGAGTTGGAATTTGCTGTGAGCTAGGATGCCATGGCACTCTACTTAGGGTGACAGCTTGAAGCTCTGTCTCAAAAAAAAAAAAAAGAAGTGTATTCATTGAAATTTAATTCTATTTTCAAGCTGGGCATGGTAGTCTCCCAGTCACTGGGGAGGCGAAGGTGGGAGGATCATTTGAGCCCAGGAGTTTGAGGTTACTATAGTGAGCTATGATTGCACCACTGCACTCCAGCCTAGACAACAGAACAAGACCCCTTCTTAAAAAATATTTTCACTTTCTGAGTGCGGCTGCTGGGTGAGTGTCTCCTTTGTTGAGGGACCGAGGAGGTAGGGCGAGGTTCTGGGTTGGGCATGTGGACCTCTTTTTCTTGGCAGGGCTCAGGTGTGTAGTCCTGCTCCCCATTATGTGCACAGGTAGAGGGAAAGGGCTCCCGCCCACCTGGCATCATGTCTTCAGTGCCAGCGGCTTCCTATCTGATGGTTTTATCCTCAAACGCTGGGACACCGGGTTAAAAAATTTTTTTAAATTAGAATTTCAGAGTTTCAGCTTTAAGTTCAAGAATACGTTAAACTGGGGTGGCGCCTGTGACCCAAAGGAGTAGGGTGTCGGCCCCATATGCCAGAAGTGGTGGGTTCAAACCCAGCTCTAGCCAAAAACTGCAAAAAAAAAAAAAAAAAGAATAGGTTAAACTACACAGGTTGTCTGTGTAAGAGTGGGAGGCCATCTCCTGGGCATATACTAGAAGAAACTTTCTGGGATGATGGTAATGCTTCCTATCTTCATAGGGGTGCCTGGTTTTGAGTGTGTCCCCTAAGCTTATATGTTGGAAAATTAATCCCTCATGCAAACACAGAAAGGTGAGACCTTTTGGAGGTGGTTAGGTCATGAAGGTTTTGCAGTCATTGATCTAATAATGACCTTGAAAGTCGGTTTCTGATAAAAGGATGGACTAGGGCCCCTTCTTTCACCCCTCAAGATCTCCTGCCTCTCTACCTTCCAGCATGAGATGACAAAGCAAGAAGACCTCACCACACGTGGACCTTCAACCTTGGACTTCCCTGCTCTCAGAACTATAAGAAATAAATCTCTGTTCCTTATAAATTACCCACTCTCAGGGATTGTTATAAAAGCACAAAATAGACTAAGTCACACGGTAGTCTGTGGAGAGCCACACCTAAGAAGCCTTGAGCAACTGGTCTCGCAGTGACTATGTTACAGTTTGGTTTTATACATTTTAGGGAGATAAGAATTACAGTAAAGTAATAGATCAATCATGGAAGGTGTACATTGATTTGTCCTGAAAAGGCACGCGAAAATCGGGCATGACAGTGATACAGGACAAGTGGCATCCCAGCCAGCTAGGTAGAGCTGAGGGTGGGGGTAGACCAGCTGCCTCCACCTTGGCAGTGTTGGTGTGGTGGCAGTGAGCAGCAGAACCAACAGACTGGAGGGTAGGCGGGGGGCCCCTGACGGGGGCTCCAGTAGCCAGAGGGGCCAGACAACTGCAGGGAGAACACCACCATCTTAGGTTTCCCTCCCCTTGCACTTATGGCTGAACAGGGAACCCATTTCTAGGCTTGGTCAATTTCATTAAGTTTCACATCCCAGACATGACCCGGACATGCTAAATGTAACTACAGAGGGCCCCATGCCACTATGTATGCCCCCTAGACAAAGAGCCTGGAGTCAATGAGACCAACAGACAGACAGAGACAGAGAGAGAGAGAGCTTTTCTCTCCAGACTTGGGAGCTTTGGTGTTTTTGTATTCTTTTCTGTAAATAAATCCTGTCTTACCAGTGATCTGTGGTCTGTGGGTTCATTCTTGGAATCACCAAGACCAAGAACCTACTGAAGACAAAATTCTGGTATCAACAGGTTATAGGTGGATTTAAAGATGCTTTAATTTGTAATTGGTAACAGCTTTGCCTAAGTGCTTGGAATGTTTTTGCTGTGTTTCCCTGAAAATAAGACCTACCCAAAAAATAAGCCCTAGCAGGGTTTCTATGCATTGGTTAAATATAAGCCCTACCCTGATAATAAGACCTAGTGATGGGCATGGCTAAGTAGTGTATCTGCATAGCCACGCCATGCATTTTAGCGCGAGTGGTAAGGAAGACTGGAATACCTTTTATCTGCCACAACTCCTTTCTCCGAGCCATTCGCACTTGCATGGGTGCACGTGTGGTAACCACAATTGCAGGCATCCTGTTGTGCACATGCGAACAGCTAGGGGAAAGGCATTCATACCTCACTAGTGCCAGACCCACCAACAAGCTTGGCTCCCCCTGTCAGGTTCTGGCCATGCTGTGCACCCTGAGGCTTCAGGTGGAGTCGGAGACATAGAGACTGAAGGTCTCCACAGTGAAAGTCTCCTTAGTGAAATGAGGAGCAGGACGCTCTCCTTTTTTGCCATATTGTGTGTCCCCAGGGGGAAGAAGGAAAGCTGTGGCTGCTATTTTACCCAGCACCAGTCCAGCAACAGTCTGTGAGCCTCTCTCACCCCACAGAAACACCAGTAAAGCTGCTGCTCCCCAGCACTGACCAACAACAGTCTGGGGGCCTCTCTCACCATCACTCCCCTCCCCTAAACACCAGGGGATAGGGGAAAAGCTTCAGTGAGCAATCTCCTACTGAGCCCAGAGAGATCATCCCAGCTCCACTGTGCAGACTGGACCCAGTGCTCGCTGGATCCCAAATACGGTAAATAATTCAGCCCTTACACATCAGCTTTGCTGGCCTATCTCTGATTTTCCTGAGTATCTGTACCCCCAGACAAGATGAGTACAAAAAGAAAGAGCATTATGTTGAGTACAAGAAAGGAATTGTCGAGGACTCCCAGGGCAAGAATCTTATTGCTTTCTGCAAAGAGAAGAAGCTGGATATCAGAATGATCCAAAAATGGCGGGCAGAACACGATAACCTCAGTCTACATGTGGACAGAGGAAATGCTAAGAAGCACAAGTGTGGTTCAGGTCGGCAACCTTTATTTCCTGAGCTGGAAAACATAATCTGTGAGTGGATTGCTGACAGGAGAGCAAAGGCTTTGGTTGTGCGCAGGGCTGACATTCAAGCATTTGCCCTTGCAATGGCACCACAGTTCGAAATATCCCCAGAATTCAAAGCATCACAACACTGGCTGGATGGCTTCCTTCAGCGATATGAACTGTCTCTAAGAAAATTAACAGCACTGTCTAAGTTGAAAGATGCAGAAGTTATTAAGCGAGCACTTGCATTCAAGTCTTTTGTTGATGGCATCGACTTTTCTCAATACCAACCTTGCAACATGATTGCTGTGGATGAAACTGCAGTGTTTATGGGTCAAGGAGCCCACACAACAGTTGAACAGAGGGGTGCCTCCTCAATCTACGTTCCCTCCACTGGTCACGAAAGTTCACGTGTTACCTGTATTTTGGCCATTCGTCTGGATAGAAAGAAAGCTACACCTCTTATCATCACTAAGGGCAAGAAAGATAAGATTGAACGTGTTTCCGGCATTTCTGTTCTTGAAACAGAAAAAGCCTGGTGCACACAAGCAGTTATAAGGAAGTGGCTTGATTTAATGCTGCCACTTGTTTTGCAAGGTGGCCAAAGAGGTCTGCTAATCTGGGATTCAGCCAGCACTCACCCTGCTAAAGACATGAAGAACTTCCTTACAGAGAGAAAAATAGATCAAATAATGATTCCTGCAGGAATGACTGCCTATCTGCAGACTCTTGATACTGCCATAAACAAGTCATCCAAAGACCATTTGCATATGGAAAATAATGACTACATTGAAAATAGAATCACAAGAAATCAGTGTGGAAACTCTGTGAAGCCTAGCCTGCAAGAGGTCGTGATTTGGGTGAAGAATTCATGGAATAAAATCACTGACAGTGTTGTTACCAATGCACTCCGAGCAGGTTACGTGGATAAGAGCTGCTCATTTAATGAGAGCTCTATTGCTCTATGAAAGATTGGGGCCAATGGTTCTAAAGGAAATGGAGTCGCAAGAAATTCAGGATGGAATTCCGGGTCTGGAGAGTTATGATGATGTTCCAGAAGAAGATGACTTAACTGTATTTGAATAAATGTAGATTGTTGTATTATACTTAATAAAAATAAGACATTCCCTGAAAATAAGCCCTACTGTGTCTTCTTGAGAAAAAATAAATATAAGACAGTGTCTTATTTTGGGGGAAACATGGCATAACGCTGCACATAAGATACTTAACAATTTTGTGCTTCACAGTTGTATAATAACATTATTTTCTTCTTTGAACCCACGTTCTGTTTTGTTCTCATAAAACCCTGGAAACTTGACAGCAGCAACAATTACTAGTTCTTTATTTAAAATAAGAAAGTCATAAACATAGAACAATTCCATGTTTACCTGAAGACACCAGCAAGTTAGAGGTGTAATGAGGATGACACTATCTGAGCCACTGTTCTTTCCACCACGTTACGCTGTCTCCCGAACATGGCACCCTCTATGCTTAGTCTCCAGTCACAAACAACTGCTCATAAGGGCACCACCAGAAAAAAGGAATTATGTAAGATGACATTTTTAGTTCCTTAAGTAACCAGTTTCGTAGTGATTTTAAGAAAGGTCATTTTCTCCATTTGCATTTCTGTTTTCCAATTGGTAAAATCAGCATTCTTGCCTTCTATTTTCACCTCAAGGATTACATAATGTTCAGAGAGACTTCTGAGTTCCCGAAATTATTACTATAAAACCCAGTTCTGGTACTGATCAGAAAATCAAGTCAAGAAAACCATCCAATGCAAAGTAATGTTACTTTATTTTTGTTAATCATTAACATTTCAGAATTGAAAATTTAATTCCAATATGTATTAAGCAGTCTCTCCATAAGGCCTCCTATAGGAATCATCAAAATTAGAAAAATAAAATGTAGTGGTTAAAAGAACAAACTTTGAACCAAGAAAAACAAGCTTCCAATTCCATCGTGTATCTGTTCTTAGCATGTACTAACACCATGAGTTAGCTCATAGGGTTATAATAGTCATTACTATAACTCTCACCCACACAATGAGACATAGAACCCACTAAAACCGTCAACCACCTCAGCACCTTGTGATTTTTCTGGGCTTACTTGCATTCTAAGTATCTCAAATTTAGCCATAAAATATCATTCTCCAGGTTTAAAAATTGACATAAACATTTTTTAACAATTAAATTATTCTTACCATCCTGCCCACCACTCTGTTTCTAAAGACCTATGAATGATTATATTTTATGGACAAAAATCAATGGAAATTCGTTTCATAGCAGGGCAAAAATTTGAATTGCCTCTTCAGAGGAAAAAAAGGCTATGAAAAGGAGTCTTAGAATGCTACTGCAAACACTACAGAAAAGTTTATCAACATGCCCATGCTGCTTTGGGGCTTCTTAATTTGAGAACTACTTGAGTTTCAACCTCAAATTTATTTCAATGTTTCCCATTTTTATTGTGCGCCGAGTCTACAAATACCACTAAGAGAATAACTAATGGCAGTTTAAAGCAATTATTAATAAGTAATGAAGCAACTCAGAAGCAATTACATCAAAATATCTATTTTTAGTCATGGGACCGCTAGGTTGGAGTGATGAGTTCATATATAGATGTAGTAACAATTGCTAGGGATTTTAACAACGTGGCATGTATTCCTCATATACATATTAACACATAGTTGACACTGAAAGGAGAAAGAGAGAAAAATGACTACCTCTTCCTAAAATAGACCACACTCAGTGCAATTATATATATAGTAACAAATATGAGTTTTTATTGAAAAAGAGAGTCCAGGTGGAGTTTCTTTTTTCCTTTTATTTTCATGGCCAAATTCCTCTTGTTATTCAGGTATAATTGGAAAATTAAATTTGTTTATATTTAAGGTATACAATATGATGTTCTAACATACAAATGCATTGTGAAATGATTACTACAACCAAGTAAAATGATAGCTAACTAACATACCCATTACTTCACATAGTAGCCACTTTTTAATGTTTAGTGAGAACATTTACGATCTGTTCTCTTAGCAAATTTCAAGTATACAATATGGTCGTAAAAGGGACCATTTTGTACATTAGATCTCCAGAACTTATTTATCTTACATAAATAAGCTTTGTACTCTGACAATAGCTCCCCATTTCTCCCATCTCATAAGCCCCAGTAACTGCCATTCTACTCTGCTTCTGTGAATTCAACTTTATGTGGAGTCCACAGGTAAGTGAGATCGTACAGCATTTATCTGTACCTGCCTTATTTCACTTAGCACTATGGTCTGCAGGTTTATTCATGTTTTCACACACCACAGGATTCCCTTCTAGTTTAAGGCTGAATAGTGTTCCATTGTGTGCATATATGACAACTGATTATCCATTCCATTGGTGGACATTCAAGCCATTTCCAAGACTTGGCTACTGTGAATAATGCTGTGATGAACATGGGGATACACATGGTGCTTCAAGATATTTATTTCATTTCCTTTGAATATATACCTAGAAGTGAGATTGCAAAGTCATATGATAGTTCTATTTTTTTGTTTCATAAGGAATTTCCATGCTGTTTTCTATAATGGCTGTGCCAGTTTACATTGACAACAACGGTACACAAGAGCTTCCATGTCTCCACATCTTCACCAACATGTGTTCTCATCTGGCTCCTTCATAATAATCATTCTACCAGGTGTGAGGTGATGTGAATATCTCATTATGGCTTTAATTCACATTTCCCTGACGATTAGTGAGTGATGTTGAACATTTTTTTCATGTATATTTTGCCTATTTGCATGAATTCTTTTGGTAAATTCTACTCAGGTTCTTGCCCATTTGTTTTCTTCAGCTTATTTGTGTTCTTTCTACTGGGTGGCACGAGTTTCTTATTTACTATTTTGGATATTAACTCCTTAGCAGAGGTCTGGGTTACAATATGTTTTTTCATTCTGTAGGTGGTCTCTTTGTTCTATTGATTTTTTTCCCATTCTGGACAGGAACTTTTTAGTTTGGTACAATTTCATTTATCTACATTTGCATTTGTGGTGATCCTTTTGAGGCTATATCCAAAAAAAAAATTTTTTTGCTTAACTGGTGTCAAGGAGTTGTTCCCCACATACTACTACCCTTCCTAGCTTCAGGTAACCATCATTCTCCTCTCTATCTCCATAAGTTCCCTACGCTTTCTTCTAATGGTTTTACAGCTTCCAGTCTCCCAGTTAAGTCTTTAATCCATTTTGAATGGATTTTATTCAAAACATAGTGTGTAAGACAAACGTTTGATTTCACTCCTTTGCATGTGGATACCCAGTTGTCCCAGCACCATTTATTGAAGAGCCTACATTTCCCCTTATATGTTCTTGGCATCTTAGTAGAAAATCAATTGACTGCAAATGCATGGATTTATTTCTGGGCTCTCTATTCTGTTTCCTTGGTCTATGTGTCAGTTTTCATTCCAATACACACCGTTTTGATTATTACAGCTTTGTAGTATTATAGATTGAATTCAAGTTGCATGATGCCTCCAGCTTTGTTCTTTTTACTCAAGATTGTTTTGGCTTTTCAGGGACTCTTATGGTCTTACATAAATTTGGGATTTTTTTTCTATTTCTGTGAAAAATGTCATTGGAATTTTAATACTGGTTGCACTGAATTTGTGGGATGATGTGGGTAGTAATGTACATTTTAACAACATTATTTCTTCTAACCTATGAATACGTATCTTTCCATTATTTGTGTCTTTTTCAATATCTTTCATCAGTGTTTTTTTTTCTTTGTTTTCAATATACAGATCTTTCACGTTTTTGGTTAAATTCATATCATAAATCATATTGTTTTCTCAATTTATTTTTTGAGACAGTTTACTGTTAACATTTATAACCCTTTAAATATTTGTAGTGGTCAGTAGTAGAATTAAGGAGAAGAAATTTCTTTTGCAATTAAGAAGTATCATTACAATTGCCATCATGAATCAAATGAGTTTTTGCCCACTGCAGTGTGTAGAAATCTGAATTGATTTTTTCCCCTACATAACCAGACTAATAAAATACCAAGTGTAAACTCAATTTAAAAAAACTATCTAATCTCAGACATAGACTGGTTGACTTGTAATGTTCTAAAACTCACAAAATGACCAATTTTTTTCTGTACTTAACTATGAAATGTTATTGTCTTCTAAATTTAGGTTAGAAATGTACTAAGTTAAAACTATTAGTATAGTTGTTGTTTATTGCTCTCATTGTCCCTTCAGTATTCCCATGCTTTTATAATGCAAACTTTCAAGACGAAATAGTAGTTATTTTAAAGGCCATTAAAATTTGATTAGAACTACATGCATAGTTTGCAAAGTCTTTAAACATGAACAATCTCATTTAAGCCCCATAACAACTTTGAATGAGTAGGATTGTTAGCTTCATAATAATAGAGATTGCAAATGAGAAAAGAGAAGCACAGAGAAAGCAAGATGGTTATGGTCATCACCATAAGTAACTCACAATCTGAGTTCATTTCTATGAACTTACCATATTAGAAAATATCAAGCACAGTTGTGGCAGTAGGTAGGAAGGAACCTTCCAAACTCAAGGGGCCGAGCCAGTATTCTAACAAGGCCAACGTGCTTCTGACACAGCAGCGTCCCACCAACACCATGATAGGACACACACACACTCCACAAGCAGATAAACCTTCATTTTAAATTAATTTTTGTAGAAATACATTCTGTAGATAAATAAATGAATTTCTCTTGATCTTTGGACTGATTAGGTTTTTCAAATACACAAACTTATTTACATTGTATAATCTCTCAGCTATATACCCTAATCTAAGCTACCAAGAGCAAACTGTACAACATTTTAAAAGAAAAAGCTGTTTTAAAAGGCAATTTTAAAATAATTCTGCTTAACAAGTTATTGGGCATAATATATCAGTAATATACAATTTTTCATGGAATAAATCCACATTTAATTGTGTCACATCCTCACACTTGAGACCTCTATCCCTCCATGGGAAGAGAGTGAAAAACCCTTTGAAGGCTAGTTGGAAATTTCCCTTCTACATTCTTATTCCCATTAAAACCCCAAACAAATTCAAAAATATCTTTCAAATCTACAACTAATTATAATTTAATTCAATTACCAGTAAACATATTTCTTCATGTATTATTAATAAAAATGTATATTGGCTTAATGTTGTAAATATTCAACCAGATAAAAATCATACATACATTAATACAACCAGAAATCAAAAGTATTGATCAATCAATCAAACAAAGAAAAACAAACAGCAGGTTCTATTCCTGGATCCAGCAACTAAATAAATGATTGACATTAGACAAAATCATTTTACTTGAATGCTGGGATTTTCATTAATAAAAAAGAATAAAATGTAGTCAGGATGTTGGGGAAAGGCCCTACAGACAATAAAAAGTCCCTGTATTATGGAACTTAAAATTAAAATATTAAAATTTTATATATAACAGGTATAATACAAGTTATTACAATAATTCCATTTTCTTTGTTTTCATTCCATGCTAACAAGCAAACTTCTAATAATAATCTGGCTTCTGTGGTCCATTTTCCTTCAGAGAGAGGAATAGTGATCAACCACTATGAATATTCTAGTTTTGTTCACTGTTGTAATTTTCATTGCAGATTAAAATTAAAATTGGCACATGAGTTTATAATCAGATTAGTGCTTTTGGCTAGTGTGAAGCAGTCCCTCAGAACCTGATCAATGAAGTTAACCAGCTGCTTTGATACCAGCAAAATTGAGAGGGTAAACCAACCAAAATAGTCTTCCTCTTTATCATTCCATCTTCCAACTATAATACTGCTTAAAAATGACATCAGAAACATTAAGGAAATAAAAGGAATGATGATGATGATGATGACGACGACAAACATTGTGATGATGATGATTATGGTGAGGATGATGTCATTCATAACTTTAATAGGCGGGCTGCATTCCCCCTGGTGATCCCACCTCATTACCTGTCAATGGGCATCAACATTATTTCAACACATGTAATAAATTTAAGAATCACTAATCTGCTAGACTTTCATTTAAACTAATCCAAAATGTTATATCAAATTGAACCCAAACAGAATGCCTACAATTTTTCAGCTAATATCATGAACCAATGTCTTAAAATACATAAGGAGCATTAACAGACTATCATAATTTACAGAACATCCCTCTGCCTTGACTAAAGTCATTAAAACCCTGTATAAATGAATTATTTAAATTTCTTTAAAGCAACACAACAACAAAAAACCCCCCAAAACCTTGAGTTTTTATTGTTCCTAACCTCAAGAGTACATGAAAAGGCTCAACTATACTTTTCTACACCAACAACGGGTATTGGTATTTGAGGTATTATTTAATGTCACAAATCACTCATTTTAGTCTTAAAGTTTATAAACACATGAATTAAGTAATTTTTCTCATTGTTAAATTATCCTTTCACAGTATCTAGCTATGTTTTAAATATGCATATATTTACTGTTTGTAAAGTGCTCATATATTAAGAGAGTAACCATAAGTGTAAAAGAGAAATATATATAAACAAAATTTTTTTCAAGTGAAAACCGAGTCAAAAGCCATTTTTTTATTTCCTTTGAGAGATGAGCAAATATTTATATAGTACCTAAGAGGAAATTTAAAAAATGTTCTTTCAGCATATACACTAGAATGTTTATCACAGCTCAACTCACAATTGCCAAAATGTGGAATCAACCCAAGTGCCCATTAACCCATGAATGTTTTTAATAAACTATAGTATATATACACTGCAGAATACTATTGACAGCAATAAAAAATACGGAGACTTTACATCTTTTGTATATACCTGAACAAAGTTGGAGAACATCCTACTTAGTGAAGTATCACAAGAATGGAAAAGCAAGTATCCAATGTACTCAATACTAATGTGAAACCAGTAGATGAACAAATACACACCCGCAAGAGAAAAACACAATTAAACTCTAGTGGGAGGGAGGGGGAGAAGGGGAGTAGAATGTGGGAGGAGGGAAGGGAACTGGGGTGCTCTCACCTAATAGTACAATGTAAGAGTCTATGCTCACCTCCTGGGTGAGGAGTTCAGCTACAACTTGGACTCTACCCAACAAATACAAATAATATCACCTAATCATCTACACCCTCATATTAATCTAAAAATTTGTTTTAAGAAGTCCTTTCAAAAAGCTACTTATCTTTCTATACACACATTTGCTACTGGTTTGACTTGGCTTTAGTAAAATGATTTGTGTTAAAAAAGAAAGAAAACATAACAAGATCAAGGTGACACTTCTATTATAACATGTATAGTCAACATTTTACTGACACCTATTAATTGACAGGAATAAAAAATAATCACCTATAAAATAATTTTACATCCATAAAATGTGAAGGTTATGAGTTGTGCAACCTCAGATCTCACAAGCAGGTTCTAAGAGAATCTTTGCTGAATAGCCAAAGAGCTGGTACATGGTGCCCCATCAATTATGTAAAGCTGAAGGGCAGAAATGCATAATTTTATCTTACACCTAATAGGCTAATTTGACCTGAGACATCAATTTTAGGAGTTTGTTCTGCCTTTACCCTTCTTTAATTATAATAATCAAATTATTTCAGAATAACAAGACAACAAAATATCAGTTACCGTGACTAATCACCCTATCAAAATAAGGCTACTTTTTATTTTCTGTTATTATTTTCACCATAAGAGAGAAGTTAGCTTTATAAAGCACCAAGGACACGGGGCACATTGTAATCAACTCCTCAATCTGGAGTTCCAGACACTGGCTCTCATGTCAGTCCCTGCCTGGTTTTCCCAGACCTCATATGTCCCCCTTTGGTTTCAGAGCCAGGTCCTGATGCCAGAAAATCAAAAATGGGACTTAAAATTAAAAGTTTTCTTGCTCAGAGATTCAACAAAAAAAGAGTTCTGGAAATCTGTGGCTCTAAAATAATTTCCCAACCCCACCCTAGGCGGGGAGGCACTAGTGTAGTCGTCTACAGAGCTGGCCTTCTGCTTCTGTTTCCCAGCCTGGAACGCTACACTCTGCCCTGCACATTTACCTGCTTGCTTGAGGCTTTGCTGCTCTGTCAGGATTTTGCCAAACCTCTCTCCACTGCCCTATGAATGGACGAATCTTGCCAAAAAGTATCAGAATACTAGAACTATCAAATGTTGCCTGCCTGATATGAGCTGTAGGGGCTGCTGAACTTGCCCCATTTACCAGACTGTATACACCACCCCCAGCTCTCATTCATACTCACACCCCTCCCCAATCCCTGTCTTACTACTCTCTTAAAGTTTTTCCCACAATTATGAGGCGATTTTTCTAAATTAAATTCACTTTTATATGTTGATACTACCTCTGCATAAAGTACAGAAGATTCCCTTACTATCTAAACTAATCTCTGGGTTTTACTTTCCTGGAAGCTATCTAATCTCCCCAGCTGACTGATCCATCCCCAGGAGCCGCACATCTGATCCATGCTAGTGTCTCTCCCATTGCAAGGGGAGATTTCTTCCTTAAGTGCCCATTCCTAGACTAAGGGGTGCCTCCAGTTTCCTGCTCACTTGAATGAGTTCAACAAATAATATTGAGCACAGAGTAAGTGTTCCATATATTTCCCCTAATGATCATGCTGAGAATTCCGAAATGAAAATCAGGAATAATCCAAAAGCATGAGGTGTCTGCTTCACTATGGCAGATTGCTAATAGTCCTCTAATAACAATAACTCTTTTTCTCATTTTAGTCATAAAACTGTCCACTTTTATCTAGGAACATGGTTACCTAGCTAGAAACAATTAGGTCATTAAATATGAACGTTGGTTTTCAAATCAAAAGTTTAGTTTATTATATCTCCGACGAGAAGCAGTACAATTAACCAAAGTATGTGTCTAAACTATCAACACAGTTTTGCCATCTTAACCCTAGTTTGTTTATGCAGCAGCAAAGAAGCCTGGAGAGTGAGCGGCGATGAAATCACAAAAGGAGTTTCCACGGCTTGTTGAGAATTGAATATTTTTCTTTCTAAGAAGTGGTCCAAAGTTTGGAACAAGTGATGGTCAGTTGGGCAAGGTCTGGTGAGTGCAACGGATGACAGAGAATTTCCAAGTCTAGCCTCTGTAGTCTGAGCAGTGTTGTTTCTGTGACATGTGGTTGGGCTAAATTTTGCAAGAGGATTGGCCTGTCTCCATTGACCAATCTCAGCTGCTGAATGGCAAGCATTCTCCTTATTTTATCCAACCAGATGCAGCAGACATCCCCTGTAATCGATTGACCAGGTTTCATGAAGCTGTAATATATAATGACAGCACTAGACCACCAAACACACACCATTAGCTTTTTTGGATGAATATTTAGTTTGGGGATGTGTTTTAGCACTTCATCTTTATCATTGTGCTGAATGCTTGCAATTGTCAAAAAGAATCTATTTTTCATCTCACGTAACAATATGAAGTACAAATAGTTTGCCTTTATGTCATGACAACAAAGAAAGGCAAATGTCAAGACAATATCTCTTCTGATGTTTACTTAATTCACGTGGAATTCATTGATCCAGCTTCTTTACCTTGCTAATTTGTTTCACATGGTTCAATATTACTGAAATAGTAACATCAAACTTTGCCACTAATTCACATGTAGGTTGATATGGATTCACTTCCACTGCAGCTTTTAGCTCATCATTTTATTTTCCACTTTGGACTTAGGTTGCCCACATAGCTCATTTTCAAGATTAAAATCACCAAAAGGGAACTTCCCAAACCACTTATGTACTGTGCATTCATTAGCCACATCCTTCCCAACACATTGTTGGTATTTTGAGATGTCTTTCCTGCACTGGCTGCAGGACGAAACTCATATTCAAAAACAGTATGAATTTTTTGTTTATCCATGCCTTCACAAAATTACTCTAAAACAAAAATTTTTAAAGATAATCACAAGTCAAAACACATGTAGAATGTAAATGTCTTAACACAATAACTAAGAGAGTGCCGTGAAGGCTATATTAACCAATTTGATGAAAATATTTCAGATTGTATATAAAACCAGCACATTGTACTGCATGCTTGCATTAATGTACACAGGTATGATTTAATAAATTAAAAAAAAACATGTTTGGGAGAATAAAGATGTATTCTCAACATAAAAAATAAAATAAAAATAACAAGAAGTGTCTAAAGTGAAATATCAGGGATACCAATTGTCAAACTTAGTACTTAAGGAAATCAGGTATTTCATAATACGTTCCCCAATGTACATTGCAAGTGAAGTGAATAGGTGACTTAAATCCTAGCCAAGGGGAATGAGCAAAGTGCTAGGTGCTGCAATCCAATCCAAATTTTATGATTAAAAAGGAAACAGTTTGCCCTTCATTCTTCCTTTCCCGGAGACGGCAATAGGGATATGGGGGAAACCAGCCAGCTTCCTCAGCTAGGACAAAGGCATTGTGGGTCTAGGAGAGAGACAGAAACCTGGGTCCTTGTGTAATCTCAGGTAGCAGAGCTGCCCATTAGCCCTGGACCACCTGTCTGTCTCTAGATTGTTACATGAGAGACAAATAAACTTCGTTCTTACTTGAGCACTGCATTTTAGGGCTCTTTATCACAGGAGCTTTGACTACCCCCTAAACAATACTCCTCTACTGGTTTCTTAGAACTTATTGGCATGTTTCCCTGGGGTGGCATTCTTTAAAACAAGGATCAGAAAACATTTTCTGAGAAGGCCATATACATTTCTGTTACATATTCCTTTTTATTTCTTTTTTGCAATCCTTTAAAAATGTAAAGACTCTACTTAGTTGAAGGAGCCAGACAAAAGAGGGCCTAACTTTGGCGCACGTGGCCATAGTTTACTAATGCCTGGAAGTAATAAATTTAGATACAATTTCTCCTAAAGAGGAATTCTTTTCCTTTATTGACCAATTTTTTTATTTCAGGCCAATGTGAGGGTACAAACAACCAGGTCACAATATTTAAATTTGTTATGTAGAGTCCATCTTGTAGTCATGTCCCACACCCAAATCTCTAGTTGGTTATGTTTATGTCTAAAAAGGACTTAAACAATGTGGTGAGAGGATGAGTTAGAGCGAGTACTGGATGCTGAGGAAGCAGAAAAGAAAAGGAGTACATGCAGCCGGTTAGCTGGTTGTGCTGATATGCACATGCTGGGGTATACCCTATCTAGTCTCATCATGTGAGATGCTTCCTGAGTGCAGGATCCCAGCTTCCTAATTCTGCTCTTTAGCACAGTGATCTGCATGCAGAAAATCAGTGTAGCCATCTTATTCATTGATAACTTTGCCACCTACTTCTGTGCCTTTTCATAATAGAGAGAATATGTTGTCTACTCAAGTACGTAAGTAAAGGCTCCAGATGGATTTTGCCTTCAACATTTCTTGGCATTGTCATCTATTATAATGTTTTGATTTAAAAGGTGGGGTAGATGATAACCCCAATGAACCAAACTATTTTTGCAAGTTATCACAGTATTTTTATTGTTATGTGTTTAGACCAAAAGACTCTCTTCTTTTCCCTTTAATGATACTGACTGGCAAGTCTGCATAAGGATCCCCAATTTATGAGTAGAACTTAGTCATTTCTAGCATTTCAAGTTAAGAATGTTCCTAGAAAAAGGGATAATAGAGGACCTGCCTTAATGACAGGTACAATACTTTCCCCCCAGATGGTTACAGTGTGGTTTGAGTATTTTCTTAGAAAATGACATAAATTTCTAGGATATCAGAGAAAATAATGACTAATTGTCCAGAAATACCTTCCAGAGTTAAATGTAAGCCTTTAACTCATCTTCTCTCAATTCTACTATAAGTTTTGGGGGTAACTGTGAGTTGATTTATAAAGAATGTTCAGAACACTTAAACAAATGTTCTTGTTTATATATATATATAATATTGCTGTGTAAGATTCCATTTCTAAAAAATAATTCAGGCAAAAATCTGGGTGTTCTACAAAATAGACTACAGATAACTTCTTCACTACATTTTACATTCTAAAACAGAGGAAAATTGGACGTCAGAATAATCCTGAAATTATATTGCAATCACGATTTAACATCTCACCTCCCATCTCCTGGACAGTTCTCTTCCATTCATGAAAGTCTGTTTACTATATACTGTCATTATTCTTCAGTGTAGAACTGTGCGCTTCCTTCTGCCTTTCTCTGTTTCTTGTCTAATTGCTTTACATGCCAGTCTTACACCCTTTGAAAGACTGATTTTTATTTCCTTAAAGGCAAGAACAGTATATTATGCTTTTCTACTCCAGTATCTACCAGCGATTATAGCTCCAAACAGAGAAAAGAGTTCAATAAATATTTGTTGAATGGAGTTCAATTAATTTTCCTTTCCAAAGCTTGGAAGATAAAACAACATGGTTACCTTGCTGTGTAAGAATAAGTTATTCCCTGCCCCTCCTAATTCTCTACTGAAGCAAGGTTTACAGCCCTGAACTTGCTTCACAGCCCTGGGCAATACCTGATAATCTCACAAGCAAACACAATTCATCCTGCACAAAGGTTTATGGGGAGCTCCCAGGAGGCAGAGCCCATACTAATTACCAGGTGCAACTATCGCATCCGTCCAGGTTAGCAAAGTTGTTAGGATTTAACATCCTATTGACACCATAGTATCTGAGTAGAGTTTAAAATAATCAGCTTTTGTCTGCCCCAGCATTTCCTATCTGAATGCTAGTTCAAATCACATATTTCTTTCTTTCATTCATTTCTCACTATCTATGACAGCTATCTATGACAAACCCACAGCTAATATTTTACTGAATGGAGTTAAACTAAAAGCTTTTCCACTTTAGAACTGGAACCAGACAAGGTTGTCCTCTGTCACCATTACTATCTATTCAACATACTGCTGGAAGTTCTAGCCAATACAATTAGGCAAGATAAGAAAATAAAGGGCATCCAAATGGGAGCAGAGAAAATTAAACTCTCCCTCTTTGCTGATGATATAATCTTATACTTAGAGAACCCCAAAAACTCAACCACAAGACTCTTGGAAGTCATCAGAAAATACAGTAATGTCTCAGGATATAAAATCAATGTCCACAAGTCAGTTGCCTTTGTATACACCAACAACAGCCAAGATGAGAGGCTAATTAAGGACACAACTCCCTTCACCATAGTTCCAAAGAAAATGAAATACTTAGGAATATACCTAACAAAACAGGTGAAGGACCTCTATAAAGAAAATTATGAAACCCTAAGAAAGGAAATAGCAGAGGACTTCAACAAATGGAAGAACATAACATGCTCATGGCTGGGAAGAATCAATATTGTTAAAAGGTCTATACTTCCCAGAGCAATCTACCAATTCAACACCATCCCTATTAAAATACCAACATCCTATTTTAAAGACTTGGAAAAAATCATTCTGCGTTTTTTATGGAACCAGAAAAAAACCCTATATAGCTAAGGCAGTTCTTAGTATTAAAAACAAAGTCAGGGACATCACCATACCAGATTTTAGACTGTACTACAAGGCCATAGTGGTCAAGACAGCATGGTACTGGCACAAAAATAGAGACATAGACATTTGGAATTGAATAGAAAACCAGGAAATGAAACTAACAATTTACAACCACCTAATCTTCAATAAACCAAACAAGAACGTACACTGGCGGAAAGACTCCCTATTCAATAAATGGTGCTGGGAGAACTGGATATCCACATGTAAAAAAGACTGAAACTGGACCCACACTCACAAAAATTGATTCAAGATGGATAAAGGACTTAAATTTTAGGCTTGAAATGATAAAAATCCTCCAAAAAAGTCTAGGAAAAACCCTGGAAGATATCAGCCTTATGAAGAAGACTGCCATGGCAATTGCAACAACAACAAAAATAAACAAATGGGATTTAATTAAACTGAAAAGCTTCTGTACAGCTAAGAAGACGACAACCAAAGCAAATAGACAACCTACCCAATGGGAAAGGATATTTGCATATTTTGAATCAGACAAAAGCTTAATAACTAGGATCTATAGAGAACTTAAATTAATCCACATGAAAAAAGCCAACAATCCCGTACATCAATGGGGAAGAGAGATAAACAGAACCTTCTCTAAAGAAGACAGATGAATGGCTAGCAAACATATGAGAAAATTCTCATCATCCCTAATTATTAGAGAAATACAAATTAAAACCATCCTGAGATATCATCTAACCCCAGCAAGAATGGCCCATATCACAAAATCTCAAAACTGCAGAGGCAGGCGTGGATGTGGAGAGAAAGGAACACTTTTACACTGCTGGTGGGACTGCAAACTAATACAACCTTTTTGGAAGGAAGTATGGAGAAACTTCAAAGAACTCAACCTAGACCTTCCATCCTGCAATCCCATTAGTGGGCATCTATCCAGAAGGAAAAAAAAACACCTTTTATTATAAAAATACTTGTACTAGACTGTTTATCACAGCTCAATATTCAATTGCTAGAATGTGGAAACAGCCTAAATGCCCCTCAACCCAGGAATGGATTGGCAAGCTGTGGTATATGTATACCATGGAATACTATTCAGCCATTAAGAAAAAATGGAGATTTTGCAGCATTTGTATTAACCTGGATGGAGGTGGAAGCCATTATTCTTAGTGAAGCATCACAGGAATGGAGAAGCATGAATCCTATGTATTCAACTTTGATATGAGGACAATTAATGACAATGACATGGTGGGGGAAGGGGAGCAGACAGAGAAGGAGGGAGGGTGGGGGAAAGGAAAAGAAAATAGTGACTAATTCTCACATAAATTGGATTTCATTTTGACCAAAGTATATTATTTGAACAATAATTTTTAATTCAGCTTGTTAATATGTTGTTTAGGATATTGCATCCTCTTTTATATGTGAAACATGTTTATAATTTCCCTTTACAATAATATATGTTTTCCAATTTTAATATCAGGTATATCCAGATTAAGAAGAATGACTTTGAAGTATTTTTTCTTTTTCTACAGTCTATAAAATTTGGCATGCTCTGTTTTTTGAAATTATCTTCTATTTTTATTTATAAATATTAGTTGTCTATTTTTTGAGACTTTGGGGAAAAAAAAGAGAAAGAAATTAACTGATGACTCCATACTGAACCTCAGAGTCAAAGCATTCTATGATAGACATACTTTTATCTGACAATGTAAATGTTACTTTTTTTGCATTATTATTATTATTGCTCAATACTTTGTTGCAGCAATTGTCTGATTTCTTTTCCGAATGTATTTATCTTCATTCATTCTTTACAGGTTTTTGTTCCTAGTCCTTATCTTAAACATTATTATTGTTTTTAAATTTTAAGGCTTTTTAATTTTTTGAAGGCAAAAAGTAGAAACCAAATATATACATCTATATGTATAGAGAAAATAAAAAAATAAATAAAACTTCCATGAAATTGTTTTCATTCTGACATTTGGATTATAAAATGGGCATTTCTACCTCAATGCCACATTTAGATATGCCTCTGGATTAAGTACAGTTATGTGAAAGAAATAATAATTTTCATTTCTAATTTAGAAAATTAGGCCCAAACTGGAACCGTGTATTTCCTGTTTAAACACCGATATCTAATGATTCATTCACATACCCCTCACTTCCTTTCCTTCTCTCTCATCTCACATTCAGTTGCTACACACATATTCTAATTTTTTCTTCTGCTTTCTTATTTTTACCATTTATATCATTGTTCTCTCTTGTTTCATAAAGTGTAAACACAGTAAATATATAAAACCACACAGAGGCTGGGCGCAAGGGGTCACGCCTGTAATCCTAGTACTCTGAGATGCTGAGATTGGTGGATTGCTGGAGATCAGGAGTTCAAGATCAGCCTCAGCAAACCTGAGACTCCATCTCTAAAAACTACCCGGACATTGTGGTAGGCACCTATAGTCCCAGCCACTTGGGAGGTTGAGAAAAGAAGGTCACTTGAGCCCAGGAGCTTGAGGTTGCTGTGAGCTATGATGTCACCGAAGGGCAACAGTGAGACTCTGTCTCAAAACAAAAACAAAAAAACTCATATAGATACAAAGATATAAATATAGTATATGACTATAAGTGTGTGTTCATATATACAGGGTATCCATAAAGTTCGTATGCAATTTACAACGTAAAACTATTTTAAACTGCACATGAATTTTATGGACGCCCTGTATATGTATGTATGTATGTGTGGGTATAGTCATATACACATTTTTACAATAGTCAATCTACAACTCACAAATGTGTCTGTGTTGTGTCTGTGTTCTAAAACATGGAACAGTTTTGAGGACCTTAGGTTGATGAGTCCAACAGGCTGAACTCAGCAGTACCTGGCACGCCTGGTACAGGGAGGAAATCTGGGACCCAGGATGAGCAGGAGGCATGGAGTACCTGAACAAGCAGGTATCTAACAGTCACAGGGACAAAGGGGAACTCAGGGTTGGTCAAACTGAAACCCAGGCAGAGGAAGCTGAAGAAGGCCAGCACGTTTGCAGGCCTCCCAGCTTTTATATGCTGAGCATACGGCGTGTGGGAGGGAGGAAGCGGGGAGTAGAAGGAGTCTAGACAGGTGGTCAGGAACAGACCAGAGTTGTGTGATCAGCCTTTTCAGAGACACTGTGTTACTCAGAGAATTGCAGGGCTAGGAGGAAATCCAAGCAGAACTGGGCCGACAGAGGGGAACATACGGAGACGCTGACTCAGGCGGCAGGCAGCCACACGGGGCTTTTCTTAGGAACACCAAGCACCAGTCATTAGCACAGCGAATCCCAATTCTGTTCCCACACCGCTAGTAGGGTGATGTCCTGATGCTATTCTGTGTTCTGGTCAGAACTTGCTCATACATTGGAAATGGTCAGCCTACAGGGCCTTGGTTCCCCAAGCCCAGGACTGCTGACCAGCTGCCATTTTGCAGCTGGGTTCTAGGGGACACCACACTCAGACTTCTCACTTAGAATCTCAAGCATGTCTCCTCTCTAAGCAGCACTTCCAAAGGGAAAGGAGACTGTCCTTCTCTTTTTATATGAGGTGACAGGACCAAGAGCAGGAGACTGAGATGCTCCAGGCAGTGCTGAAGGAAAAGGGGTGGGGGATGTAGAAGGGACTCAAGGATCCCAGTGCTGATGAAGGAACACTAGGATGCCTACAGCCAGGGGGAGGGAGGAGAGAAAGTTCCGGGGCTAAGAGGACTCTAACTGCAGAGCCATTGGCAGGAAAGATATCCCCCTAGGTGCTTGGAAAAGCTGGAGGTGTCCACACACGGATCAGGGTGAGTGGTCTGTGATGAAGTTTGGGTGTTTTAGGAAAGCTGGGGGTAAGAATGTCTTTTTGAAACATAAAGGTAGATCTTCTAGGTCTAGAGAGTTTTTTAAAAGAGATGAGGAAGTAACATTGTAATGAGAGGAGGGAGCATTAAGTAGTAGGAGGCAGCCCTGAGAGACAGATGCTACTGTCCCTAGCAAGCAGAGGTCACCTCTGCAGCGACCCCTGCAGTCATAAACAGCAAGCTCCCTGAGGACTGAGACAAGGGCTGTTCCGAACCTACTGGATACCTACCGAGCATCTGGGATAGTGCCTGGCAGATAGTGAGCATTCTGCCAATGTTGGTTGGATAAATAACGAGGACTACTACTTACTACACGCTTCCTGTGCAAGGCACTTTCCTAAGGGCCTTCCTTGTGTTGGCTAAGGAGGTCCTATCAGTATCCTTTTACAGAGATTAAGTCGCTTCTTCTAAGTCAGGGCTGCTCAAGCTCAGCACTGCACATTTTGGACCAGATAATCCTTTGTTGCGAGGAGCTGCTGTATTGTGTGGTGTTTAGCTGCGTCCTTGGCTGCCAGTAATGCCCCCCACCCCTATGGTGCCAATCTACATTGTCTGCAGATATTCCCAAATGTTCCCTGGGTGACAAAACTGCCCCTATTTGAGAACCACGTCTTAGATTTTTCCAGACTTGGGCCCAGGTAGACAACGCTTGACCTCTCAGCGGTCCCCAACCTCCTTAGCACCAAGGGCCAATTTCATGGAAGACAACTTTTCCGTGGACCGGAATGGGTGAGGTGGATCTAACAGGACACAGAGCTTGGACAGCGTAGCGAGCGTGGGCAGTTGCTGTAAATACAGATGTAGCATGGCTGACTCACCTCCGCTGTGCAGCTTGGTTCCGACAAGCCAGAGCACGGTCCACAGCCCCAAGTTGGGGACTGCCACTCAACACTACAGTAACCAGACAAGCATATGGCAGCCAGCACTTAGTAGGAGCCAAGTGCCACGCCAAGAGCTGTCCGGTATCACCTCCTCTACTCACCACCATTCATGCACAACTGCATAGATACCTTCAAAACCAAACACTGTAGAAGAATAACGTAAAGGATCATGTACTTAATTCCTATCTGCCAAATACTTTCCCAAGTACTTCACAGGACTCAGGAGTACATTTCAATTTTCTGATTGCTAAGACCCTGTCCCA
This sequence comes from Galagoides demidoff, assembly GCA_963574575.1. Lineage (NCBI taxonomy): Eukaryota > Metazoa > Chordata > Mammalia > Primates > Galagidae > Galagoides > Galagoides demidoff. The sequence continues at coordinate 29,900 of CAUYQV010032652.1, forward strand.
TTTTTAGTAATAGCAATATTCCTTAGCAAACTAAAACATGGTTTAAATTTTCCACATTCTATCAATTCTGATTTCCATGTGACATGAAAGCTTTACATTATGCCAGTTTAATTATTAGACTCTAAATTCATCTTAAAGTAGAAGCACAAATCAGTGGAGAATAGCTTCCTCAAGATGTGAGCTCCCAAAGTAGACAGCCTTTGTGAAAGGTGCATGCACTGGGGGTTTCTTAATGAAAATGCTGCCAGCACATGTCACGGACGCCTGGATGCTAATAACATAAGCAAACCTCAATCCACAGAGCTTACCTTTCTCACCTTATAAATTTATCTAGAAATTAAAGTCCAGGGGGCTTAATTTGAAATCCTTCTCCCTGTCTTTTAGTATTGAGAAGATATAGCCCCCCCAAAAAAAATCCCTTATTAAGGGTAATAACCCCCACTGAGAAATAATAGCACCAAAATCTGATAACAATGTTCCATAAAGCGCAAAAAGAATGTGTGAAATTATGTCAACAGAGGATACCTTGAAAGGTCAATAAGAACATTTATGTTGACAACTATGTTGAAAAAGCCAGCAGCTACTATTCATGTGTAACAATTGTGAAAAATGGTTTTTGTAGATAATGTCAATATGACTTATTTAGGTAACATATAAACTGTGAGTATCAGTCCTATACTTCGTCAACACACCTAAATTTTGAATATGCATTTTTTAATAAATATATTCCTAGAGTCAGTGTATACTGAACTTCTATGCTGCTCCCATCATTTTCTAGCTTAAGCCAGTTATTTAACCTCCCTGGGCCTTGGTTGGGTTGGTTCATGTTTTAGTCTTCTCACACTGCTGTAAAGAAATACCTAAGGCTGGGTAATTTATAAAGATAAAGAGTCTACCTGGCTCGTGATTCTGCAGACTATACAAGAAGCATGATACCCAGGACTCGATTAAGGACTCAGGAAGCTTCCGCTCAGGCAGAAGGCCAAGGGGAGCAGGCATGTCAAGGCAAAAGAGAAGAAGACCTGGGGAGAGACACCCCAGGCTCTGTCTAAGAATCAGTTCTCATGGGAACTAAGAATGAGAACTCATTCATTACTGAAAGGATGGCACCAAGCCGTTCATGTGGGATCTGTCCCCAAGACCTAAGCACCTCTTACGTGGCCCCACCTGTAACACTGGAGATGAAATTTCAACATGAGTTTAGGAGGGCCAAATACACTGTATCCAAACCATAGCAGTTCCCATCTTTAAAATAAGAATAATAATGGTACATAAGGGTCATTGTTAGAACATATATAAACCACTTAGAACAGTGCTTGGCATGTGATAAGTGCCCAATTAACCTCTCTCTCTCTCATACACACACACACAAGCACACATACATTTTGATCATCTGTATTCAAACGGGAGTTTTATTACCATAAGAATAAACAGCCAAACTCTCAATGACAGGTAAGCTGACGTATCTCCAGCTCTTCTAGCAGAACTAAAATACTTACATTTTTATTACATTATGAGTGGCATAAAATCATGGGAATAGAAGAATACCTCTGTAAAAGACAAGGATACGAAAAACCATTCCAACACACACATCATCAGCTTTTAATAGCCATAATTGCAAATGAGTTCATCAACTTAAGTAAGAATAAGCTGAACTCTGAAATTTTCTTGCGCTGGTCTGGGAGCCTCGCTTCAACATCTGAGGAGGAGGAGGACCTGACGACTGCAAGATGGCAATTTACAAAGTGTGATGAGGCGGTTTAATTTTGTGCCTCTCCCACACCTCCCCGTATATGCTTCAGTGCCACAAGAGTGAATTTATGTTACACCATTCCTGTTCTCACTATGGTCTTTGACGATTTTTCTCATTCCTTTCTACTATCTGTGAAGGACAATTGCCTACTAATTATGCTTCTGCAGAATATGTATGTGCCTCTCAGTAACCTTGGTAACCCCACACAAAAAGTTTAAAGATACTTAAGGCATTATAGTCATTATGAGAAAAATCAGTCTATATTTATGTTTTTATGTTCCTTACAATAACAGTAGTAAAGAAAAGCAAAACCACATTAGAGGAAACAAAAATGATCTCTACGTACAAACGATATGCCACAGAACTCATTAAAAAAGAATTATTTGTAACAATGACCCAAATCAATGTTTTAAGTATCCATAAAATTTCTGTACATTCATATTAATTAACAACATAGACATTCGTCTATAAAACCCAGGAAATCCTACACTATCCTAAGAATAACAACAACAAAAATGCTTTCCAAAAAAGGCCCACGGGTTTCACGCAGAAATACTAGGAAGAAACGTGTACATGTAATAATCTAATTCCAAGCTCTTTCCTCTATAAGAATCTTTTTCACATTTCTAATACAACTTAGTGAAGTTTTCACTTAAAGATTATCATTCTTTTAACTTTGCTGTCAAGGCTGTGATCTTGGTGAAAAGTTTTTGTAATGACACCACGGAGAAAACCATCAGAATGCTGCTCTTCACACCCACGGCTGCAGGACTGGACTGCCATCTGGGAACACAGTTTTGGACTGCTTCTGTGTCAGGGCGCTCTGCTACACTGCTCAGCTCGGGATTTCTCAGCTCTTCCCATGACCAATGGCACACACTTGCAAGACAGATGCCTCGGGTCAGGTTCCCATTCTGTTTCTCAGAACTCAGGGCCTCTAATTGTTGTTACCCTTTCAGCCTCATCCTAGGCCACTCCCACACATGTCTGTTGCATTTCAACCACACCAACCATTTTCTAGCCTCCAAATGCACCAAGCTCTTGAACAACCCTTATCTTTGTACATGCTGTGCCTCTGCCTAGAATGTCCTTCCTTTCCTCATTGGCCTGTCAGGCCAGCACCTAAACGCTTTCCAAGTCCCAACACAGAATGCTTGAGTGAGGATACAGAGTGACAGAGTTGGTGATTTCTTCCTCAACAGTGGCAGTTCACGGAGTGCTTCCAGGCCATTTATTTGATTTCACATCAGTCTCCCTCATTAACTGTGAGCCCCTTCAGGTCAGTCAAGTTTCTCTATTTCAATGTAGCTCACTTCCTGAGCTGAACTCAATAAATGTGAGTGGATTTGCAAAAACTGCCATTTACTGAGCTCACCACGTAGCAAGCTTTTACACTGTTTATCTCATTCAATAATCCCGTGAGGAAATGACAGGTGACAAAAATCAGATTTATAGTAACCACAGATGGTGGCCTTCCTAGTGATAAATGAACAAATAAAGAAACAAATGACTAGATGACCAAAAAAAAAAAAAACTTTCACATAAACTGGAATATTGGGGCTAACCATCAGCCACCACCATTGACTCTCTTTTTCTTTTCCACCACTCTACTCGAGTTCAAGCTCCCATCACCTCACTTCTGGACTACTGAAAATGTTCTCTGCCTTCTCTATATCCAATCTTTGACTCTTTAAGTCTATTCTATAAAATTATAAAATTGTTTTTTAAACCCTATGTGTTTGCACTCCTAAAAGTCCAGAGTTTATCATTTGGGGACTGATCAGATAGTACTTTGAAAAATATTGTCATTAATACACTCTTGGACATTTGAAAAACCACCTTTTAATGGTGATCTGCCATGAAATTCCAGTCCCTGTCTTCGCACTTTTATTATCATAAACAAATGCAAAGGATATATGTAAATAATATAAATGATGGCTTCAGGCCAATAGATAGGAAAATGATATTACTGATGACTATAAGAAGAAAGGTTTTAAAGTATTCACATCAAAGTGATGGGAGAATTGAGACATTCGATGCTATATATGAATTGGACTCAAAAGAACCTGCATCTTAGCAATGACCACCATGTTTATGTTGTAAGCAACAATTTGGGCTTTGGCAAAACATCCTTTGCCCCACTAAACGGATGGTATTTTGTATTTACAGATTTGTTTTGTATGTAAATTATAAATTTGCTTTTATTTAAAAGTAGTATGAGTTATTAGTGCAAAGAATGTATACTTTGTTTTACATTTATGTAAATTTAAGGAACAATATAACATAAATAATTTAGGTAGATAATGGGAATTAACAAAAAATTTGTTTTCCTCTAAAATGTTTATACAGTATATTTATACTGACTAAACCTTCCCAGATATTTCGTACAGTGGCCCCTGTTAAGTAGTTGACATCTCTCTATAACCAAAAAGCTAAAATCCAAAGTGGCCCAGAGTCCATGTGAAACACATCTGTTGCTTTGAAGTAGACTTGTACTTTCCTAAGCAAGGCCACTTTTTTCTTTCAAAATGGCATACTGTGGAATATACATATTGTATTTGTTCTTAACAAACTCCATGCATTTCCTGGACAACTGAAATTTCAATCATGTTTTGATACAGATCTCTAGCTTTAAAAAAAATCATACTGTAAGTCTGAAATGTCATAGAGTATGTAGCAATTCATTATTTTTCCTTTTTGCCAATGCAGAAATAGGTCAAATACATGGAGAAGAGATATCTTTTAAAATGCTGAAAATGTTTCTCTGTGGCAGTTGTTTATGTGTGTCTAAATTTGAGGAGATAACAAGTAGTTTTGCAAAACACTACGGCAGGTCAAGCTCTAAACTTGGTATTTTTAATATTCTGAAAATAGTGTTCTTTGTTGGGATAATGGCCTACTCAGGAAAACTATAGTAATTCTATTAAAATTCAATAGTTTAAAACTCTATACACCAGTGCACACTTGTACACTGGGCAATCCCTCAGAAATCTATTAGTTAAAAGTACAATGGACAGAAAAGAACAAAAATTGGCAGGCTATCCGGTATGACATTTCAAAATTGGTACAATCTCCCTGATTGCCAGAAGTAATTGAACTTCTTTAAGAGGACCTCATGGTCTTTTTCATATGGCTTATTTCTTTATCATGTACTTTGCCTCCACTTTCTATAGATCAAATCCTCAACTATCACATTTCTTCAAGAATCCAATTGACTGGCAATCTTGGAGACTTCCTGTTCCAGCCACAATGCAGTATAGCTATCAGCCTTACCTTTCATTACATAAAACCATAACACTAGGCAAAATATAGGAACTACTTTTAGGCATTTGAAGTCCAATCCCACATGGCTATGATCCTGGAGAAAATTCTGGCTTTTTGCCTAGGGCCCCTTTTCAAACTGTGAGACACAGAACAGTGGATGGAACAAACAGCATCCTGTATTGGAAAGAGGCAAAAGAAAGAGGTGCAGAGAAGGAGCTCCAGAAATCTGCATGGAATCCCGCAAGAACTCTATGCAGTCTCCAGATCTGGCCAATGGCTAAACCGTGCATGTTCAGGACAAGACTCTAGTCAATGGGCAGTGAACAGCTCTTGGAAGCTGTCAGCTGAATAGATTCCAGGGGTCACACAGTGCTGGGAAACACTGAATTATGTCCATTCAGAGTGGGGCAACCTCTCTGAATACCCAGACACTTCAACCCCTAAAAGAGCAGACCTGAGGAGCAGAGCCACTCTTACCTAAACTAAAGCCAACCTGAATGGAGTCAGCATAATCTCAGGAAAGTGACTGCCTTTTGGAACAGAGCTCCTTTTTTCAAAGGAAAGTACAAAATCAAATAGAATGCAAAGGACCTTTCATAGCCAAAACAACCTCAGAAAGGAAGGACAGAGGGAAGGAAAGAGAGAAGGAAGGATAAGCCAAGGAAACAAGAAATGAAGGAAGAAAAGGAATGAAGGAAGGGTAGGAGGTTAGTTGGAGGAAGTACATTACCTAATATCAAGGCTTACTCTAAGTTCACAGTAATCAGAATGGTGTGGTATTGGAATAGATCAGAGGGCCCAGAAACAGAGGCATATTTATATGTTCAAGATTTTGACAAAAGCACCACAGAAATTTCATGGCAAAAGAATAATGTTTTCAGTAAACTATGCTGGAACAATTGGATATCTATATAGGGAAAAAAATCATCCTTGAATTCCATGTCACACCATAAAAACAGAAATAAATTCAAATGCATTATAGATCTCAATGTAAAAGGTAAAAACTATAAAACTTACAGGATTTTGAAAGCACAAGAGTCTTTTGAGAATGTGGGATAGGCAAAAATTTATTAGACAGGGAAAAGAAAGCATCGGGTATAAAATAAAAATAAAACGGAAAAACTGGATTTCACTGAAATGAAAAACTTCTGCTCTTCAAAAGACTTCATTAAGAAAATAAATAGATAAGCACAATGGATTGAATAGTGTCCCCTCAAAACTTCATGTCCACTGAAACTTCAGAATATGACCTTACTTGGAATTAATTAAGATGAAATCACACTAGATTTATCTGGCCCCTAACCAATGACTAGTGAAAGAAGGCTCATGTGAACACCCAGAGACACGGAGACAGACACGTGGAGGGAAGGAGGCCACGTGAAGATGGAAGGAGAAACAGGAATGATGCAGCTACAAGCCAAATGCCAAAGATGGCCAGGAGATGCCAGAAATTAGAAAGAGGCAAGGAAGGAGTCCTCAGAGGGAGCATTGCCAACACCTTGATTTCATACTTTTGGCCTTTGGAAATTTCAGAGAATAAATTTCTATTGTTTTACACCACTAGTATATGTTAATTTGTTACTAGCCCTAGAAAACTCAAGTTTGCTAGCTGTGTTCATCAAATTTGTTACTAGACCTCTTCATCAAAAGACTTCATCAAAAAAAGAAAATAAGCAGCCAGGTGCAGGGACTCATACCTGCAATCCTAGCACTCTAGGAGGCTGAGGCAGGGAGATTACTTGAGCTCAAAAGGTCAAGACCAGCTTGGCAAGAGCAAGACCCCATCTCTACTAAAAGTAGAAAAAACTTGCTCGGCATTGCAGCAGGTGCTTGTAGTCCCAGCTACTTGGGAGGCTGAGGCAAAAGGATTGCTCAAGCTCAGGAGTTTGAGGTTGTTGTGAGCTATGACCCTACAGCACTCTATGGAGGGTGACAGAGTGACACTCTGTCTCAGAAAAAAATAAAGAAAAGAAAATAAATAGGTAAGATACTTATGAAAGAAAATATATTTCTTTCGGGAATTTGTAACCAGAATAGGTAAAGAACTTTGAAATGCAAAAATTATAAAAAAGAAAAATAATAAAAAATGGGCAAAATAAGCAACTTCCTAAAGGAACATATATAAATGGTAAATAAGCACATGAAAAAGGACTTACCATTATTCATCATCAGAAAAATAAAGCAAATTAAATCCAGAGACGTTGCTAATGCACTCATTAGAATGGCTAAAATTAAAGACCCTTTCCACACCAATTGTAAGGGAAACATAACACCCAGAACCCTCAGACACTGCTGGTGGGAATACAAAATGGTACAACAACACAGGAAAGCAGTTTGGTTATTTCTCATGAAGTTAAATGTATACCTGTCCTTTGAACCAGCAATTCCATTTCTGGGTATTTACCAAGAAAAATAAAAACATACTTCCTAAAAAGACTTATACAGGAATGCTCCTAGCAGCATTAATCACAGGAACTTCATCTGTTATGCTGCTGTAACAAAATATCTAAAACTGAGTAATTTGCAAAGAACATAAATTTATTTTCTCTTTGTTCTGGAAGCTGAGAAGTCCAAGCCCAAGGTGCTGCCAGGTCCATCTGTCTGGGGAGGGCTGCCCTCTGCTTCTAACATGGTAGCTTGTTGCTACATCCTCCCAGAGGGAGGAAGACGTTCTTCTCACATGGCAGAGGTGGCATGGTAAGACAGCCAGATACTGTGTGGAGCACCTTTAATCCCACTCACAGGGGAAGAGTCTGCATGGCCCACCCACCTCTTAAAGAGCCCTCCTCCTAATACTATCAACACATGAATTTTGGAGGGGTCACATTCAAACCCTACAAAATAAGAAACACTTAAGTATCTATCAACAAAAGAAGGGAAAAACAAGTTGTGACAGACTTTTATACTGGCTTGTTACTCAGCAGTAAAAAGGAACAAACTTCAGATGAATCACCACATGGATGAATCTCAAAAACGTTATGAGAAACAATGGAATCTACACAAACAAAAAAATCCTTCCTATATGATCCCATCTATGGAAGCACTACAATAGGCAAAGGCAAGCAATCGTCATAGAAATCAGCTTCCTCAAGGTGGGGGTAGGGAAGAAGGAGGAAGGTTTACATGGAAAGAGCCACAAAGATGCTTGAAATATTTTTAGATGAGAATTATTAGACTACCTGGTGTGAAGAGATGTGGCCTGTGCAGGTCTGAGCTGTGTACTTAGTGTCTGTGCATTTCGCTGTATATAAATTAGAGCACTTAAAAATATGTGGTGTGGGCGGTACCTGTGGCTCAAAGGAGTAGGGCACTGGCCCCATATGCCGGAGTTGGTGGGTTCAAAACCAGCCCTGGCCAAAAAATAAAAATAAAAGAATATGTGGTGTATACACACATACACACAGCATACAGTATTACTCAGCCATACCAAGGAATAAAATAATGTCTTTTGCAGCACCATGGATGGAACTGTAGACCATTACTTTAAGTGTCTCAGAAAACAAAAAATAGACACTACATGTAATTTCCAATAACTGGAAGCCAATGGATGGGCATACATGGGCACAAAGATGTAAATGTCTTCAGCCATCAAGAAGGGGCAGGGGTTAGGAACTTAACCTAACAGATTCGATAAACACTATTTGGATAGTGGGCACACTAAAAGCCCCAATGTGAGCATTCTAAAAGGTATCCATGTAACAAAAGCATCTGTGCTCCCTTAAAATTTTGAAATAAAAAATAAATTAGAACTCAAAACTACTTTAACAGATATTTTTAAAAGATGAGTACAAATAAGTCCTCTCAATTTTAAAATCCAATGTAAAGTATTTTGATCACTTTTGAAAGTTGTGATTAAATAGTACAGGCTTCAAATTTTATTCTAAAAACCCAGCTTCTTTCTTAACTAAACCTGTCAAGGAAGACTTTCTCCATCACAAGTGAGTGTACATGTAAAAAAGACGGTGTCAGTGAACAGCGTATCCCCTTTCCTAATCAATGATTATGATTTCTGACCTAAAGTCCACCAAGCACGTGAAAGGAGAAAGGAAGGGCAGAAAGCATGAGAGCCAGGCTCATCAGCACAGTGTCAGGCTCAGTGTGGCGCACAGTGACTGGACTGGCACTCCTGCCACACCAGGCAGGAGTTATTTAAAAGTACTAAATTTAAATTAAAAAAAATTTTAAGATTCAGTTCCTCATTCATATAAGCCATATTTCAATTACTCAACAGTCTCTTGAGGCTGGTGGCTGCCATATTGAACTGGATATTTCTATCCCATTATTGTATTAGACAGCTCTGATTTAGAGGAAAGCTGGCAGGGTTGAAGGCACTTATAAGTTAAAACCTATATTTCACATTCAATGTAAACTCAGTATTACAAAGTGAAGGAAATGACCCAAAGCTTAAGATTTGTGAACCAGAGATTTTTCATAAACACATGTGCACGTACATGTGTACACACACACACACACAACAAAACCCTAACCAGATCTACCCTCAAGAGTTTGAAGCAGTAAAATTCAATTGGCTTCCACTTCCAGGAAATGTCTTTGATCCCAAGTATACTTTTTTACTGCCTCGTCTTCGTGTAGGGCAAGAATTTAATCCTGAAGGCTTTCAAAATTCAAGACTTTGGATTAGAAAATCGCTCATAATCCATGCTAAGGCAGTGATTACTCTGAACGTATAAAAATGCTAATGTAATGAAAATGGACTTGGAACATCTACACTAATAACCATATGGACTAATGATTGGAGATCCCTTGAAGTTCCTGACTTGGCCATGTACATGGTTTGAGGCCATTTAAGAGACGACTTACAGGCCAGATGTCTGTGAAAATGCTCTCATAACAGCTGAGGTTCATTATGCAAGTATATATTTAGAGATTATTGACCCCCAAAGACCACAAAAGTTCCTTTGGAGCCATCCTCGTTAATGATGCATTTACATTAAAGAAAAATTCCAGCATTGCCAGACAGTCTATGGTGTCAGCATCAACATGGACATTCCATTTTATGAAGATTCTGGACTCCGCAGATGGAAACAGCTTCTTTAAGCACCACTGTGGTCTAATCATATCAAACCCCTCTAAGAGAGTCCTCTGTTTATGGATCACTGGCAATATTGATCGGCCCAGCTCCTCTGGACCCATTACCATTTGTCATGTCAATATTGTTGCTTCTGCAACCTACTGCATTTTAAGTTGCCATAGTAGTGGAGAAGCTCAGGTTCCAAGGGAAAAAAAATCCTAATTTTTCTTCCACACATCCCCCTTAAGGCAGTATGCTAAAGCATTATGGTATGTTATGTAAGCAATGGAACCCATTAAGATGATCAATGCAAAATAAATCCTAAAACATATCGTTTACAGTTTTTCCCAGGCTAGTATCATCTGTGGCTTGCTATACAAGTACTATATATATTTATACTTTATAATTTTTTAAGTTGTCCAAGTGATCTTTCAATTTCCATTTGAGTTATCTATATATGACACATACAAATGTTACTTTGGTTTTTTTTTTTAAGTTATGCCACTTCCCAAAATAATCTATCTATTATGCCTTTCTGAGATTTCATAAACAATGATGTGCTGAAGCTCACATCAGCCACATGTCTTTTGTAAGTGACTTTTTAATCTCAGAATATCTTATGAAGAGTGCTAGAGAAGTTGATTATTGCCAGGCAAAGTTTTCTCCCATATTATACCAGAACTAAGAATATTATATAACGTCCTATGCTTTCAATAGCTCCAGGGCTGACAAGCCAGGACAAAAAAAGACCACAATAATGGGCTAGGAGCTCAGCGTATATAGTCACCGCCATCACGGTTATCACCATTAGCCTGACAGTAGTTACTCATCTACAGCAAGTTCACCAGGCCACTAAGAAAGTAAACAGGGTTAAGGGAAGAATATTTGGGTCTTCATTCTCATGAAGTAAATATATTAGAATAATATCTTACTAATATCCATTTTCCTCCTATTAGTCCTATCTGCTAAACTAAATTATGTTCCTTAAGTATTACAATTGTATATCTTACTACTACTTACTCTTTAACTCCACTGGGACTAATACAATAGATTTCTCACAGCAGACTTATATCTATTTTCTTATGTGTGACAGAGACAGTATTTTATAAATTATTAATGTGCCTTTGTGACTGCGTTCACCTTAGCTGGCCTAAGCATATTTCTGCCTGGGAGGAAGATTTTGGCTCAGAGCTGGAGAAATGTAAATAATAAAGCTTTGCACCCTTTCCACCATAACAGCAAAGGAGCACAAGGGAGAAGCCAAAGATTAAAAGAATAATATTTTTTAAAAACTCACTCTATGAAAGTCTGGAAAGGGTTGTGAGGAAAAGAAAATGAGGCATAAAGAGGAAAGACTTTCCCTTCTTGGGGTTTTGGCCTGAAGAGAGGGAGCTGCTTTGAGGAAGTGGGGGCATCAAAAAAATAGGAAATGCCTCTTGCCGGCTCCTGTTTGGACTCAGGAAGTAAAGACTTGGGGGACTGGACTTGATCAACTTAGGGCATAGCTGCATCAAAGGGCACTCAGAGATGTAGTGGCCAAAGGAAAAGGCAGGTCCTTAGATTTGACCTTTCCCAAGGTCTGGTTGAGAAAGGGTAGCAGTGAAGCAGTGAGGTGGCTTTCCAGAGAGCAATGCAGAAGGCTGGCAACCCAGGCTAGGGAGTTTGACCAAGACCACATGAGGCTTTAGAGCACCAACAGGAGGCAAGATAAGGCAAACAGCCAGGAGGCAGCACCCAGCTCTGACCGAGCAAACAAAACACCAGCATGCAAGTGAAAGCATCCCTAGATGTGAACCACAAGTCCCTCACAGCAACAAGTGAGCAAGAGACACCCCCACGGGACAGCAGAGAGACAGGACATTGATCTTTCTTCACAGCCCCATCCCACCCACAGAGGAGCCAAAGAATAGGGCCAAACATCTCAAGTCTTTCTTTTAGGTATGAAGCCACCAAAAAGGCATACCCCTCTCTTCATGAACTGGCATCATTTTAGAACAAAAAAGAAGGGGCAGACTGTCTGAGAAACCAAGCCTTTTAATCAGCTAACTGATCACTACCTCCCATCTAAAAAGAGCGTTTGCTTTAAAAAGTGGTCACTGAACAAAACATCATTATTAAGAATCTATTTCAACAATTCTTCAAAGCAGAGGTCACAAGCCAGGAATCCCACACTGCCTTGCTCATCTCTAGACATGCCAATTTGAATGTGAATAGCTCTAAGCAAAGCCTGTACTTTCCAGTTGGCCACAGACCACGTTACTGCTCATGCCTCATGTCTGGTTCACTGAACTCATTAATGTTACTTGCTTGGCCCATGTAAACAATGGTGTTACGAAGGGTTGCTTTAAAACTCTCAGATTATTTAAGTCTGTTTTTTTCTATTGAATTTGCATGTAGGGAAATAGGAACTTACAAATTTAAAAAGGTTTTTTGAATAGATGGATACAAGATTTCTTGGATATTACACAAAATAGAAAAACATAAAATTAAAAAATGATAAACTGGACTCCATCAAAATTAAATATCCCTGTTCACCAAAAGGATTCCACAAAGAAAATAAATAGACAAGGCACAACTGGGAGGAAATAGTCACAAAACAAGTATTTCACAATTGTATCCACCATATACAAAGAAATTCCACAAACCAACAATAAAAAAGAAGAAAATACCATTTTCAGAACTACTACAGAGATATTTCACAAAACTAAAATATATGATGATCGGTGAGCATATCATGAGATATCAGGGAAATGCAAATTAAATCCAAAATGAGATACCTCTTCATACCCACCGAAAATTTAAAAAGTCAGAAAGACTACAGAAGTAAATTTCCATGAGAATATGGAGCACTGGGAACTCTGACACATTTCTGCCTGAGTACAGAACTGTACACCTATCAATAGTACAACCAACTCAGGAAACTGTTGGGCAGTTCCTTAAGAAGTTAAATACACATCTACACATAAATTCCTCTCCTGAGTATTTACCCAAGAGAAATGAAAGCATATGTCCAAAAGAGACCTATAGAGAATATTTAAGGCAGCTTACTCACAATACCAAAACCTAGAAACAACTCCAATGTTTATCAGTAGGAAAATGGCTTAGCAAATTGTGGCATAGTCCTACCATCAAATAATACTCAGCAATAAAAAGGAATGCATCACCGACACACATAACATAGAACAATTGCCAAAGCATTATGTTAAGTAGAAGAAGTCAAACAAAGGAATAGATACCGCTTGATTCCAATTGTACAAAATCCAAATATAGGCAGAATTCATCTGTTGCCTGAGAAACCACAGAGTAGTTGTGGGGAATAGTGTAGAAAACTAACAGCAAGGGGGGGACTGTGAACTTTCTGTGGGAAATAGGGACGGCTCCATATCTTGTTTTTAGTAGCAGTTACATGCTTCTATGCAATTATCAAATTTCTCAAACTAAGCTTTCAAGATCTGTGCATTTATTTGCATGTTAATTATGCTTCAAGGAAAACAGATATAAATAAAAAGTAGATGGGCATAGTTTCATAGGGATAGTGATAATTTTGAGGGACAGAACTAGTCCTAAAAAAGATGCTTAAATTATTTTTCATGATTATAAAAATAATGCAGATTTATAAATAATTCCAAGATATAAAAATGAATTAAGTAGAAAGTTTTGAGACAATGTAATGGTCCATCATTTTGCCTCCAAGAAACACAATGACAGATCCTTTCTGATTCATCCAAGTTGCAACTTGCTCAGCTTATTGGTGTTCCGGGGTGGGGGGGACTTCATTTGTTTCATCTGCACAGATTTTATGTCTCATGACTTTTGTGTATCTCAAAACATTCATAATAATCTACATATTAGAGATAGAGTTACAGGGATGTTTACTCCATGCAATTATTGGCAATTTTTCTTTAAAGCTATCAGGAAAGCCATTTCAAAAATATCTTGATTTGCTCAAAACCATGATATACTAATGGTTTGTCAACAAGTCATTATTTAAATAGTACTATAATTTTATTTTTGGAAATTGCATTCAATTAGAGTTGAACCTTCATTTGTCAAAGAAGTCATCAATACCAATGAGTAATTCTTTGTAAAAGTGAAAATCAGAAGCATACGCTACAACCATCAAGTAGGGCTCACAGAATAAAGTAAGTTTGTAAAACAAAGTACCTCAGATTCATTGCAAAATTTTCCAAATTGAAATACAGAAAAAAAACAGCAAATAAATAAATACATACATACATAAATAGAGACGGCAGACAACACCCTTAAATGGAGCCCCTCCCACAGGGACTCCATGAGCCTTTGGCAACGATGACAGTAATGTAGATGTCCATGTTAAAAAGAGCAAAGGTATTAGGAAGCATAACGAGCAATTTAGGAGGAGAGTTCTGGGTCCAGATGAAGGAATTGGAAGAAACAGACAAACATGACTTGGCCTTTGGCATAAACCAAGAGGATACGGCAGTCTAAGATTAACTTACATATAACATACTTAAAATACCCATATAACGTGTATATATTTATATGACCATAAATGAAATTAAGGTAGAATGCTATATATTTGTTTTACCCAAGCAACACAATACTTCCTTTTATGCTCAAAGAATCCCTGAAAGAACTCTAAACAGTTATTGTTTATAATATTATAGAAATATTGGAATCACTCAGCATACTACTATCCTGAAATAGTAGCAAAATCTGATTGAGTTAGTCTTTCAGATTCACTATTCACCACTACCTCTCTCCCATGAATCAAGGGGAATTATGAATTCCCTCACACAAAAATAAATATTAATAGTTAGACATCAGGGAGAATTTGGTAAAGAATTTAGCAAAGCCATTTCTATGCCTTTTATTTCAGAATAACAGTGAAACCTTCAGTGTACGAAAACCTCAGGCAAGCCCAAATTTGGGCTTTGCTTATGATTATACATCAACAACAAGATATGCATGTATAAAAAATACTCAAACACAATTAGTAACATGATACCATTAAGGAGCTGGTGCAGATCAAGTCAGGTGTATCTTGTTCCACTCTTTTTTGGTATCCTGCTAGGATACTGCTGTCATTTTCACTTTTTACCATAATTTGTTTATTTACAGTTATAGCTACAGATAGAATTAAACAATAGCTCCAACTATGAGAGTGCTTTCAAAATCATAATGCAAAACTAAATGCTTAACGGGTCTACCTGGAGGAGGGAACAGTGGCCGAGTAATATTTATAAACCACATTCCCCCTACAGAGGGACGCCGTGCATGTGCAAAATGGCCTATTTCAGTTTCCAGGGCTGGCAGCAACCTGCACCAGGGAGAGGCCCAGTTCCAGAGCCAGCAGCGCACAGATCTTTTCGTGCATCACACACTGACAGCTGAATCCGTTTCGTGGAATCTTATACCACATTTTGTTCTTCCTCAATACCTACAATGCTACAAGGTCAGATTTTGCCCTTCAAAAACATTTGATCTTCTGTTTTTAAGCACATTTCATTCAACCCTCTCTAACTAAAAACAAGTCTTTCTCTCTGCAGAAAGAACTCACAAGTTACATTTATTTCACACTGCCCATTGTCCTCTCTCCCATTTTTATAGATTTGTTTTCAGCGCGTCCTTTCCATTGAAACCACTAAAATATGACATTCACTGTAAATACCAGCAGAGCATTTGAGTTACTGCTTTTCTTTTGCCTGAAATTTGATATCCCAATTTAATTATCTGAAGAATTTATTTCTGTAGATTCATATCTGAAAATACACTGTTGGGGGAAAAAAAGTTAGCCAATTGCATTTTCCTTACCTCCTTCTTTTATTAAGACAGTGTGGAGAAAGGAAATGAATCCCTTCCTGCGATATTTGCCAGTCGCGCGTGTTTGTTACATGGTTATCTAACCTCGGAAAGTCTAAAATGAGGTAGCTCTGCATTTGCACCTCTATTCTGTTTTTCCCAAGAGAGAAAAGCTTTGTTACACACAGCTGGGTCCAGCTTAAACAGGGCCTCCGGTTTCTTCAGGACGCAGCTAAGACAGTGTTTGCTCAGAGTCTTCTTTTCACTCTTCACTCATCTGATGCCTATGTAATTAACGTTGGCCTCAGAAAGTTTTAGAAATGAGACTGCGCCTGCAAGTTTGCACAACCTAACTGGCATTTTCCCAGCTTCACCCTCTGACTTTACTAATTTGCTGACCAAAATAACCAAAAGTAATCAGCCATTAAATAGGTGGGTTCCCCCGACTCCAGAGTTCCCCGCCTGGTGAATGATTCACAGAGCGAACGCTCATTTTTTTCCCATTAGTCTTTGAAACGTGTTCTAATTTGAAAGTATGTTATCAAAGAACAATTTAAATTACACTATTTTCAGTGGAAATGCAACCCAATTATTAAAAATTGAACCCACAGCAGCGAAGAAATGAAAATGTACCGTAAGGTGCTTTGTTGTGGAGAGGCATCCATGATAAGGATAATGAAATTTTTGCAGCAACTTTTAAAAAATTGACCTCTACATCACAGGCTTAGTGTCTTCAAGGTGAGTGGCAATAAATACCCATCTGTTTTGTATTCTCTTCTTTTCCTTCACAGGCCTCTTTTCTTATGAATTCCCATGCTCCAGCTTCAGACTCCAAATCAAGTCCCTATACCCACGTCATTTCAACTTCAATTAATTCTTCATTTTTGCCCATAACATAATAGTCTCATGTAAAGTACAACTTAAAACACTGCCCTATATCTTCAGGATTACTGTTGATCATAGAAGCTAATGATACATTTCAGGAACAATTTAGTGAGGGCAATCCATATTTGACTTGAGAACGTCAAAAGTCCAATCTTTGACCCTTGAATTTTAAATTTAAGAAATTTGGTAACATCATTTCTATGCATTTTCTTTTGAAATAGTAGTGAAATACTAAATGTATTAAAACCCCAGGCAAGCCCAAATCTGAATTGTTTGAACTCAAATTTGGACTCAAAAATCCCTCCTGTGAGACATTTAAAAGCATTTCTCCCCTTTATTTGGGGTATGACGTGCCTTTTCCCAAAGTGAAAAATTCCTCTGTCTTCATTTGAAAGTCAAAAACATAAAGCCCAGAGTCACAGTGCTTTTCTAAGTTGCCTGAATTAGATTATCTATTAGGTATACTATATTAATTCACTCTGAACATCAGGGGATAGAAAGTATTAACAAAAGCAATAACACTAACACATTGTGACAAAAGTTTTGAAAAGCAGTCTCAGAAGAAAGAATAAACATATGAATGATAGTATCATAAAGTAAGTTGCCTCTCTGGAGTGCTCATGTACTTTAAATAAATCTATATTTACAGTATAATTAGCAATTTGATGAAATGCAAGAATACATCAGTGAAGGACATGTCCTCCTCTAAACAAAGTCAACAGGCTCTCAGGAAAAATCCAGGTTCAACATAGTTACTAAGAGCACTGCCTCTCCAGGGTAGCCTAGAGCAAACATTTTGAGATGCCTTTTTAAATTTTCTTTTTAATAATCCGCCAGTCTCTAGGAAGAACACTGCTCAGTTACAAGTGTAGTCAACAAACACAATTCATGGTGAGGATATTCAGCTACCAATTACTGCAGGAGATTTAAATAAGATCTCAATATATAGGTTATGTTCCACTCTGAAATACTTAATCTGTTTGGCACTTTTTCTGGGACATTTAATGGTCCATCAGTATAATGCATTAGACTTAACAAACAGAGAATTAGACACAGTGCTTGCCCAGGGAATTCTCAATTTGAAGAGACAAGCAAAATACATTAAACACTAAAAAAATCAGTAGATGGAAAAAATAAAGTGGATCACTCCCATTAAGAACAAATATTTATAAAACAGATACACAAGAGTAAAGTACAGGATATCTCTCAGTAGAAAACTTCAAAGCATAGAATAAACCAAGATGCCTTTTAGAAGAGAATTGTTTAAAGAGAGTGTTCAGAATTGTCAGATAGATCAAAAAGAGTATGTTCTGGACCTAAAGGTTATAAGAAAAAGAAAACTTAATTAAAATGGAAGAGAAATTAATTTGCTTTTGGTTAGAACTCCAGTGACTTTAGACATCATTTAATCTAACTCCCATCCACATGCCACTGAAACAGTTTGCCTGAAATTCATCTAATTTCTACTTAAATATTATTAGAAACATGTTTATTAGAAGGAAGGAAGGGGAAAACAAGGGTGAAGGGACAAAAACAGTAGATATCCTTGAAATAAGCCACTGAACTTTTGGAATTTTGTTGAAAGTGTTTTTCTTAAATTGACTCTTTCCAACTTTCTTTATCAACCCTTGTTTTGCCTTTTGTGCCAGTGCTGTTCGGTAAAAGTATGAGACCCATAAAAGGCGAGTCACATAATAACATTAAATTTCTTGTAGCCACATTTAAAAAGTATCATTAAGGCTGCCAGAAGAGTAAGAAAAAGAAAAGAAGAAACAAATGATTTGAATTTTAATATTTATTTGACCAACTATATCTAAAATACTAATTTAACATATAACCAACATAAAAATATTAGGGAGACTTACATTATTTTTTACACGAAGTCTTCAGAATCCAATATGCATTTTTTTCTATTTCTTTTATTTATTTATTTATTTTTTGAGACAGAGTCTCACTTATTAACCCTTGGTAGAGTGTCGTGGCGTCACGGCTCACAGCAACCTCCAACTCCTAGGTTTAGGCAATTCTCTTGCCTCAGCCTCCCGAGTAGCTGGGACTACAGGTGCTTGCCACAACGCCTGGCTATTTTTTTTGTTACAGTTTGGTCAGGGCTGGGTTTGAACCCACCACCCTTGGTACATGGGTCCGGTGCCTTACCCACTGAGCCACAGGCACTGCCATCCAATATGCATTTTTATACCTACCTCACATCTCATTTTATACTAGGTATATTTTAAATATTAAATAGCCACCTGTGGACAGCTCAGTTTGAGCCAATGGTTCACAAACATGGCTGAACATCAGAAAAAACTCACAAAAAAAAAATATATAAGATTTTTAAATATAAGATCCCTGGGATCACAAAATTTTTTTAAATATAAGATCCCTGGGACTCATCCCAGAGATTTGGATACAGAAAGTTTAGGAAGGCCGGGGAGTCTTTTTAACAAGGCAGTCAATAATCTGCTGATCATCAGGCTGACATCTGGGAATTACTGCTCTAGAACAACACAAAATCAATCCAAGTCCTCCTATACCTGTACACGCCGCCCTTCTAATATCTGAAAGAAACTGTCACATTGCCACTGTCTTTTATTCTACAGGCTAAAAATGCCAAGGTCTTTCAAGTGTTCCTCCGCTGGCGTGGTTTCCAAACCCTTCATCTCCCAGGTTGCCGTCCTCTGGGTGCACTCCAGCTGGTTTGATGTATTCACAATAATGGAGAAGCACCACAGCAGAAATAATCCAAAGTAATCCTTATCTGCCTTTGAAACGTTCCTCGAGATTGTCATATGAATGAGCGTCTCTGCTAAACGTTGAATTCACGACACTTCAAACTAAAAATTTTAACTCTCATTGTCAAGAGGCATTCAGGATGTTCAGGTTCTTCAAAATGCTGTTATTTCCTTTGCGGCCTACTTTATTGTGGGCTGGAGAAAAGCCCACTACTTTTTCTTCATGCCTTTCAACCCTCTTACCCTTCCTTATGACGAGAGAAGTAGCTGGTTTGATTTAAAAGAAGGGCTCTCCAGTCTTCCTTAAAGTTACATAAGTATAAAACATAATAATGTCACCAAAAAAATCAAGTTGGCCACAAATAAACGGGCTCAATTCAATGTCACAAGTATTCACTCTCCACTGGTCTACCGAGCACATTTTGTGTGTGACCATGAGGTGAACAGAAAGAATAAGGTAGAGCCACAAGGAGATCATAGTCAAAAGGACAAGCATATTCATTCAACAAATATTTACAGACTTCTTACTATGGACTAGCGATTTAGTAAGAACATATACTAAATACACATACTGTAAATAAAACATTCAAAACAGGGCAAGTCATACTCCTTCAGGCAGCTTACTTTCTAACAGTAGAGACATTCAAATGGTAACTAAATTAATCACATAGTATGTTAGATGATAAATGTCAGGGAAACTAACAAATCAGAATAAAGAGTAGCAAGAATACTTTTAGGGTAGAAGACAAGTTGACATTTTACCATGTGATCACAGTAGACCTCATTAAAAATTGATATTTGAGAAAATATTTGAAGGAAGGGAGAAAATGAGCAGATATTCGGTGGGAAGAACTTTCCAGGCAGAGTGAACACAGGCCCAAGGCAGGACAGAGTCTGTCCTGTTTGAGGAACAGCAAGGAGGCTGGTAGGGATGAACCAAGGTGAGCATGGAAGAGAAGATCAGACAAGGTCAGAAAAGAAATGGGGTGGGGATGGGAGCACTCATTTAGAACTTCATAAAGAAAGGGGTTTTGTCTTTACATTGAGTGAAGTGGGGAGACACTAAAGGTTTGGGACAAAGCAGTGATATATGTGTACTACATTTTAAAAGGATCACTCTGACAACTATACTGAGAATAAACTGCAGGCAAGCAAGAGAGTAAGTAGGGAGACTACTTAGGAGATTATTGCCATAGTCAAGGGGAGAGGTGCAACAACTGGGGGATTGGGCCAAGGAGGCAGCAGAAAGGAAAAGAGAAATGGTCAGATTTTACACGTTAAAAACTAGCTATAATATAGTTAAGAGAGCACCCAAAAAGGAACAAAAATTCCACCAAAAGAAAAGTATAGCCAAAGGGACAACTTACCTAAGTCCTGAATGATATGTAAAAGTTCACCGAGAAGAACAACCAGGATTAATAATCCAAAGACATAAACCAGCACAGAGTTGTTGATGGTCAAGAGAAATATAGAAAAGGGATCCTTTCTCTAGGAAGCTCACATTCTCGTTGGGGAGACAAGACAAAAAAATCACTTAAAAAAATGGAGTCACAGGTGCTACTGGAATAAAAATCAACAGAGGAATTTTGAACTGCAGAAATAAACACTACTGCTAGCCAGATATTCAAGAAAAGATGCCAAAGAGGAATCAGAAAATGTAGGAAAAGTGAGCCCAATTCACAAAGGGTCTCCAGGACCACATCAATGGTTCTCTCAATTATAATGGCCCCTGAACCACCACTGTTCAATATTCCCTGAAATCTTTTCCTTCACCAGCTCCCAACAATAGACCAATCTCATACCTTGTTAGGAAATGCCAACATTACCCACGCAGAGCCAGGTAAAAAATATTGTTTCCCAGAACTTCTAGCACTTCTCCCCATAATATACAAGTCAAAAGTGAAGCTTTGATTGTGCTTGAAAAGTAATGTACGTTGGGTTGACTACACAAGGGGGGCTGCACCTCACATCTTCTTTTATTGGTTGTCTCTGTGCTCCCCCCACTTCTGAAATGGTGGTGGGTGGTGTGCAGGGCACATTATACTTCTTCCTCTCCAGATTTGCCACTTGTTCTCATACCTCTCTAACCAAATTGTCAATACCATATCTCCCCAATAAGGACCCAAATAGCAAAAACAGAACACGAGACACTTAAGCAAATTTCTCCACAAGGCAGATCACTTCCACTTATCTTCCCTTTATTACATGAAAGTTAGCCTACCTCAGCTCCTCCACAAAATCTAGCATTTCCATCTGGAAACCCCTAAAATATTCAAGGAAACATGATCTGCTGATAAGCTAATTCCTAAATAAAAATAATAGTTAACATTTATTAAATATTTTATTAATATTAGTCACAGTTTTAGTTTTTTTGTTGTTGTTGTTTTTGTTTTTTTGTAGAGACAGAGTCTCACTTTATTGCCCTTGGTAGAGTGCCATGGTGTCATAGCTCACAGCAACCTCCAACTCCTGGGCTTAGGTGATTCTCCTGCCTCAGGCTCCAGAGTAGCCGGGACTACATGTACCCACCACAATACCTGACCATTTGTTGTTGTTGCAGTTCGGCCAGGGCCAGGCTTGAACATGCCACCCTCGGTATATGGGGCTGGTGCCCTATAACTGAGCCACAAGCACCACCCACACAGTTTTAGTCTTATGATCCATTCATCAACCCTAAGAAGGAGAACCATTATCACTCCAAATGAGGCAGACATAAGTAACAAGATCAAGTTCACATAACAAGTTAACAAAGAAGCTAAGACTCAAGTGCAAGATGTCCAGCTCCAAAGCCCATGCTCTTAAACTTCTACCTCACAACAGTTAACTCCATCATTTGTTCCCTTTGTCTGGACCAGTAGAATGTGTCTTTTCAGAGCTGTGATTTGATGTCCTCGTTCTACAGCTTTCCCCTGTAGAGAGAGACATGAAACATGGTTGCCTGAATTCTTCATCCCATCCCCAGAATGAAGACTGTTGGCAGGGATGCCATTAAGAACAGCTCGGGCCAAGCACCCAGATCCTGGCAGACATCCAAACGGAAGAGGAAGGAGTGGTGCCACGCATTTTTCTTCCCCAACAGCTCCTTCCCTCATCCTTTGTTAAGCATAGGAGTCAATATCTGAGTCTCTACAAATATGAGGTTATATATGGAACCAAAAGTCACCATAACAAAATTATCCACTAATAAATTGTTTGCTTTAGAAAACAATGTTTTTACATAAGATGAGTGTGCTTTCAATGTCAATTAGACACTGAAATCTAGTAAAAACAATGAAAAATTTCCAGATAAAAGTAATATCAGAGAAGCATTCAAATAATATACAAGGGCACTAGCTTATGATGAGCTGACATAAGTAGATAAATTTTAAAAATTTGGCCAGAATGATAAGCATTTAAAAACAGAATGATTTCACATTCAAGGATAAAGAGAGCATCCGCAGATATTTTTGCAAAAACAAACAACAAAAAATCTCAACATTGATTTTACTGTCCCTTCTGATAATTAGTTTTTGGTTAAATTATTACCTATATTTTGTCATATGTGACTATTATACAATAATTTTCATAGTTTCAAGTCATTCTTCAAGATAAGGTCTCAAGTTTTCTTTTCCAGTATGCACAATAAAATTTTGGTTCCTATTTTACCTCCTGAAATAAATTATGTAGACATTTTTCTTTTCCTTATTATATTGCAATGTTCATGCTTAAAATAGCAGTGCAATAAATGTTTGTTAAATTGAAGTAAAATCAATAAGAGATATATCACCCCACGAAGCCTCAATATCTAATGCCTAAGATATTAGTTAGCACCTTAAGCAGGTATTGAATTATGGACACATAGTAATAAGAATAAGAGAAAGGATAGATGCCTACAAATATGAGGTTTAGAAGCAGCATGACGACCAGTGAGAGGGGAAATAAAGCCAAAGAGAGAAAACCTTTACTTCATCTGTTGTTCTGGATGTGCCTCAGCCATGACATCCAGTCATCCACTGTGTGTCAAGATGTCCCATCACCAAATTTAGTTTCTGTTCCTTACTATCCCTGGCATGTTTCAGGCAAGACTTCTATCTATTTTTGACTTTGCAAATAATTATAGCTACTATGCTCACTAGCTACCAACCAGTATGGCTAAGTACTATTCCTTCTATCTCCAAAATATTCTTGCTTTTTCATTATTTCCCCCTCTATATCTGAATCTACCTTTTGTGACAGGAAGGCTGCACTTTCAAAAAAAGAATACAATGAAAAAATTGACACTTGATTTAACTCTGATTGGTCTCAGGATTACCTCATTGTTAAATGGTGGGGAGAATCTCTTAAAGACTCAGAATTTACAATGAAGACTGAGTTACATGTTTTTAAAAAACCTGTATTTTAAGCCCAAATGACTAAGATAATTTTATCGGTCAAGACCAAGTTTCCAACACTCCCAAAACACACTCTAATACATAGTTGAAAGTAGGTTCAAAAGAAAGTTTAGTTCAGCTATAAAAATATATAAATGCTAATTTTCAAGATATATATTAATTTTTATTTCTACTCAAACAAATCACCACAAACAGTGGCTAAATCAACACATATTTATCATCTCTCAGTTCTGGAAGTCAGAAGTTCAAGATAGGTCTCCCTAAACTAAAATTAAGGCTGTGTTCCTTTTGGAAGTTCTAAGGAAAGACTTGTTTTCTTGCTTTTTACAGCTTCAGCAGGCTGTCCCCATTCCTAGGCTCATGGCCACTTTCCAACCTCAAAGTCCACAAATGTATCACACTGACACATACCAAAGTACCTCCTCTTCTACATATAAAGGACCCTATGATCACATGGGGCCTACCAGATAAGTAGGTTAATCTTATTTTAAAGTCAGCTGATTAGCAACTTTATCTGCGAACTTAATTCTCCCTTGCCAGGTAATATAACATACTCACAGATCCTGGGAATTAGTATATGGACAGTTGAAGGATCATTAATCAGCCTACTGCAATCTTACCCCTGACTACCAAAGATTCACATCTATCCACATACAAATACATTCACTCCACAAAAAAATCCCCACAAATCTCAACCCATTAGAAGTATCAACTCTAAGTTTAAAAAAAAAAACTCACTCATTTAAATCTAATCAGTTCAAAAAGTCCCATGAACCACTGTTAGAAAGATGGTTAACATAAATGGGACTTTCCAGCTTTCATCCCCCTACATAAACATGAATTTGAACATCTATCCATGAAAATACCATCATAAGAGCTAAGGAAACCAAGTGAAAGATCACAGCAACTAAATATGGCAGGGAAATAAGAAAAGACATGTTGAAGAAAGGACAGTTTTACATTATCCATGTCACCCCTTCTCCAGTGCAAGGCAGCACAGTGTGGAAAGAAATACTCTCCACTTGGGAGATGGAAAGAAATGTGAGCCCTGAGCTTTATCTCAGACTCCCAAAACAGGCCTACGCAGTGGGGAACCGAATTCCAGGATGGTGCCCATAGACCTGAGCCTCTACGCCTTCCCTGTTGCCAAATCAGATCTTACACTCCTAGGCCCCAGGCCTGCCAACCAGACTTAGTCCTCAGGACACGCTATTTCTAGGCCTATCCCAGTGGTTGAACTTGTCCTAATGCAAGGCTGACTCCCACAGACTCAGGCTTTAGACCCACTCCAGAAATACGCCAGCTGCAATTGCGTTGAGCTCTGAAATATCCCCACCCCTTGAATGGTCATCATGGCCCCAATGTTCAGGCTTATCCTTCAGTCTTTCCCCTATAGATAGAGGTTCCATATCCATCCCATCACTAAACCAGGCCCCATGGAGTAAGACTCCTGACTGGTCCTAAAGACCAAATGAATAGGTTCACCCCAGGAGATATAGATAACAGACTTGGCAACCTGCTGACCCAGGCACCAGGACATCCTGCCCAAGAACTCCATCAACACATTGGTTCATAAACCATATCAGATAGCCTATGGACTGGTTGACTGGTGAAGAGCAAAGCCATTCTATAAAGATTGGAATAAATCTCTCCTTATTCAAATATATAGACAGACTAAGGCAATAAGAAACATAAAAGCCAAGGAGATACAACAACATAAAAAGAGCACAATAATCTGCCAGAAGCTGACCAAAGAAATGAGCATATATGAACTCACTAACAGAGCACTCAAAATAACTGTTTTAAGAAAGTTCAGTAAACTACAATAAAATGTATAGAAAAGTTTAAAAAAAAATAGAAAATCAATAAAAAAACAGAAATTAAAATTTAATGGACATATTGAGATTATTAAAAACACTAACAGAAATTTTAGAGCTGAAAATATAATGAAATTAATTATAAAAGATAATACAATTAATGAATTGAAAAATGTAATAAAGAGCATCAACAACAGAATTATCAATCCAAGGAAAGAATCTGTAGGCTAAAAGATTATTTGAAGATACACAGTCAAGAAATAAAAACTAATAAAAAGTAATAAAGAAAATTTACAGAATTTATGGAACAGCATCAGAAAAATAAATATTCAGTCTATGCATGATGGCTCACACCTATATTGCTAGCACTCTGGGAGGCCAAGGTGGGTAAACTGTTTGAGCTTAGAAGTTTGAGACCAGCCCAAGCAAGAGTAAGCCCCTGTCTCTACTAAAAGCAGAAAAATTAGCCAGGCATGGTGTCAGGCACTGACAGTCCCAGATACTTGGGAGGCTGATGCAGGAGGATCATTTGATCCCAAGAGTTGAGGTTGCTATGAACTATGATGCCACAGTATTCTACCCAGGGTGACAGACATTAAAAAAAGGAAAAATATATATTCAAATTACAGGAGTTGAAGAAGGAGAAGAGAGAGGGGGAAAAAGTAAAAACTTATTTAAAACTGGTAGCAAAAGTTTCCCAAATCTTGGAAAGTATACAACTATCATCCAGGTACAAAAAAGTAAAAGATTTCCAATCAAACTCAACACAAAAAATACCATACCTGGTGGTGCCTGGGGCTCAGTGAGTAAGGCACAGGCCCCATATACCAAGGGTGGTGGGTTCAAACCCAGCCCTGGCCAAACTGCAACAAAAATAGTTGGGCACTGTGGCAGGTACCTGTAGTCCCAGCTACTCAGGAGGCTGAGGTAAGAATCACCTAAGCTCAAGAGCTGGAGGTTGCTGTGAGCTGTGACTCCACAGCACTCTACCAAGTGTGACAAAGTGAGACTCTGTCTCTAAAAAAATTTAAAAAATTTTAAAAGACCATACCTATATTCTAATCGAACTGCAATAGTGGTGTGTAAATTGCTTATATATGAAGGTTAAAAGATAACATTATTGGGCGGCATCTGTGGCTCAAGGAATAGGGTACCAGCCCCATATACTGGACATGGTGGGTTCAAACCCAGCCCCAGCCAAAAACTGCAAAAAAAAAAAAAAATTATTATCCTTTATTAAAAATAATAAATTAAACATTATTTAGCCTTTATTAAAAATAATAAAGGCTAAAATAATTTCTTAAGGGATATATAATATGAAAAGATGCAAACTACATTAAAAACATAAAACATTAGGAGGGAAGTAGAGTAAAATTATAGTTTTTTGTTTTATGAAAGTTGTTATCAGCTTAAAATAGCAATAAGCTAACAATAAAATGTTTTGTGCAAGCTTTGTGATAATCACAAAGCAAAACTCTACAATAGATACATTTAAAAAAAATTTTTTTTAAGGAATCAAAGTATACTAGCAGAAAAAAATCACCTAATCAAGGAGGACTGAAAGAAAAGAAAGGAACAAAAGATCTACAAAACAATCAGAAAACAATTAACAAAATGTTGTAGTAAGTTCTTACCAATAATAAATGATTACCTTGAATGTAAATGAATTAACCCTCCAATCAAAATACAGAGTGACTGGGATTAAAAAAGAAAAAAAAAAGACCCAAGTGTAGGTACATACAAGAGAATCCTTCACTTTTAACGACACATGAAGACTAAAGAGTGAAGGGATGAAAAATATATATTCCATGAAAATAAAAAAAAAAAAAACTAGAGAGAGCAGGAGCAGCTATACTTGTATCAGATAAAATAGACTTTTAGTCAAAAACTGTAAAAATGAGACAAATAAGGTCATAACAATAAAGGGGTAGATTCATCAAGAGATTATAACAATTGTTAAGTATAAATGCACCTAACATCAGAGCACCTAAACAATAAAGCAAATATTAATAGACCTAAAGGATCAATAAGGAAACATTAGCTCAAATTACATTTTAAACCTAATAGACCTAGCAGACACCTAAAAAATGTTCTATCTAACAACAGCAAAATACACAGTCTTCTCAAACACACATGGAACACTCTCCAGCATACATCACATGGTAGGCCACAAAACAAGTCTTAACCAATTGAAAAATATTTAAAACATATAAAGTATCTTTTCCAACCACTATGGTGTTGCTATGGTTTAAATAAACATGTCTTTCTAAGATTCCTATTTTGAAACTTAATACATAATGAGAGTATTTTAAGAGATGGAGCCTTTTGGAAAGTTATGGGTATGTCACCCTCATGAATTAAATTAATGCAAAGAGGCTAAAGGGAGTGCCCTAGACCCTTTTGTCCTCTGTTACGTGAAGATACAATGCTCTTCCCTTCCACCATATGAGAGCATAGAAAGTTCCATCCATGAGAAATGGGATGCACCAAACACCAGATATACTGGCACCTTGATCTTGGACCTCCCAGGCTCCAGAATGTGAGACAAATTTCTATTATTCATAAATTACCAAGTCTAAATTATTTCATTACAGTCTCAGTCTTTCTGGAACAGACTAAGATAGTTATGAAACTTAAAGTCAACAACATAAATTTAAGAAAATTGATAAATACATAAAACTTAAACATTGTACTCATGAACAACCACTTCATCAAGAAATTAAAAGTGAAATTTTAGCCTGAAACTTTACCGAATTTATTTATTCAATTCCAGTAGTCTCTTGGTTGAATCTTTGTGGTTTCTAGATATAAGATCATGTTGTCAACAAAAAGTGATAATTTGACCTCCACTTTCCCTATTTGGATACCCTTGATTTCCTTCTCTGGCTAAAATTTCCAGCACTATGTTAAACAGAAGTGGGAATAGTGGGCAATCTTTTCTGGTTCCAGTTCTAAGCAGGAATGTTTTCAATTTTTTGCTACTCAACTTGATGTTGGCTATGGATTGGTCATATACAGCCTTTATAATTTTGAGGTAAGTCCCTATTTTGTTAAATGCTTTTACTGTAAGAAGCATGATGAATTTTGTTGAATGCTTTTACAACATCTATTGAAAGTATCAATAGTTGTGTGTTCCCCCCTGTTTTTGCATCTATGTGGATTACATTTAACATTTGTGTATGCTGAAAAATCCTTGTATCTCTGGGATGAACCCAATTGATCATGATGAAAAATTTTTTTTATGTACAGTTGAGTTCAGTTTGCTAAGATTTTACTGAGAATATTTGCATCTAGATATCTAGATTCATAAAAGTTATTGATCTGCAGTTTTCTTTTATACTTGTGTATTTTCCCAGCTTTGATATAAAGGTGATATTTGGCTTCATAGGATGAGTTAGGGAGGATTCCCTCCTTCTCAATGTTAAGGAATAATTTTTCCAGTATATTGTACAAGTTCTCCTTTGAGGATTTGGCAAAATTCAGCTGTGAAACCGTCTGATCTGGGACTTTTTTTGGTTGGAAGATTTGTTTATTACTGCTTTAATTTGGGGGTTTGATATTGGTCTGCTGAAGAGTTCTATATCTTCCTGATTGAACCTAGGGAAGTTGTGCATTCCCAAAGATTTGTCCATTTCTTCCACAAGTTTGTATACATAGAGATTTTTATACTACTCAGAGATGATAGTTTGTTTTTCAGTCTTAGGCTACAAAATAAATGTACATAAATCAGTAGGTTTCATATATTCCAACAATGGTCAAGCTGAGAAGCAAATAAAAGATACAATACCTTTCCCAGTAGCAACTAGGAAAATAAAATACCTAGGAATATATTTAACTAAGGCTGTGAAAGACTTCTATAGAAAAAAACTAAGAAATAGTGAAGAAATTAAAGAGCATATATACAGATGAAAAAACATATCATGTTCATGGATCAGCAAAGTCAACATTGTTAAAATGGCTATACTACCCAAAGTGATTCACAGACTCAATGCAATCCTCATTAAAATACCAATGCAAATTTTTGCAGATCTAGAAAAAGAAGTTCTATGCTTCCTATGGAACCAGGAAAGACTCTGAATAGCCAATGCAACTTTAAATAACAAAAACAAAGTGGAAGGCATCACCTTACCCAATTTCAAACTACACTACAAGGTTATAGTAAACAAAACAGCATGGTATTGGCATAAAAACAGAGACATAGACCTATAGACCCAAACCAGAGAACCTACACATGAAACCATCCTCATTCCTATCTAATTTTTACAAGCAGATAAAAATATACACTGGGGAAAAGAATCCCTATTCAATAAATGGTGGTGGAAAAACTGAATAGCCACATATAAAAGAATGAAACAGGACCTGTACCTCTCACCATTCATAAAAATTAATTCACAATAAATAAAGGACTTAAACCTAAGGCATGAAACTAAGAATTATGGAAGAAAATGCAGGAAAAAATCTTATAAATATCAGTCTCTGTAAAGAATTTATGATGAAAACCTCAAAAGCAATCACAGAAACAACAAAGATAAACAAGTGGGACCCGATAAAATTAAAAAGTCTCTGTATAATCAAGGAATAGACAACCCCACAGAATAGGAGAAAATATTTTCATGCTTTACATTAAATAAAGGGCTGATAGGCAGAATATATAAAAAAAGTTCAGCAAATCAGTAAGAAAAACCTCAAACAACCCCATTCAAAAGTGGGCAAAGAAATGAACAAAAACTTCTCAAAGAAAGGTAGTCTAATGGCCAACAAACATGAAAAAATGCTCAAGATCTCCAGTCATTAGGGAAATGCAAATCTAAACCATAATGAGATATCACCTAGCTCCAGTGAGAATGCCTCATATCAAAAAGTTCTAAATTAACAGTACTGCAATGGATGTGGAGATAAAGGAACACTCTTACATTGTTGGTGGAACTACAAACTAGTACAACCTCTATGGAAAGTAGTATGGAGACACCTCAAAGAACTAAAATTAGACCTACCATTTGATCCAATAATCCCACTACTAGGTTTTTACTCAAAGGAAAGAAAGACATTTTATCATAAAGACACTTGTACTCAAATGTTTATAGCAGCACAATTTACAATTGCAAGGATGTGGTCATCAATACATGCGTGTATTAATGAAATATATATTAGCATACAATGGAGTACTACTTAGCCATAAAAAATGTAATCTAGTATCTTTTATAACAACCCAGATAGACCTGAATACCATTCTTCTAAGCGAAGTATTACTAGATATGAAAACAAACATTACATGTACTCAATACTAAACCAGAACTAGCCAATCAACACTTACACACATGCACATAGGGAAGTAAAACTCAAGGGAATCAAGTATACCCCTGTAATAATCTGAATTTTTTTAAGCAAAATTTTAAATATAATTAGACAAACAAGAATAGGCACACAACATACCAAAACTTATAGCATGCAGCTGTTCTAAGAGGGAAGTTTATAGCAAAAAATGCCTACATCCCAAACAAGTAACCTAATGTTATATCTCAAAGAATTAGAAAAATGAGACTGAAATAAGCCCAAAGTTAGTAGAAGAAAACAAACAATAATGATCAGAGGAGAAATAAATGAAATGGAGACTAGAAAAATGATAGAAAAGATAAAATTGAAAGTTGGATTTTTTTAATAAAGATAAACAAAATTGACATATTAGTAGCTAGATTAACTAAGGAAAAAAGAGAAGTGACTCAGATAAATGAAATCACAAATTAAAAAGAAGGCAGTATAACTGATGCTACAGAAATACAAAAGATCTTCACAGACTACTATTAACAATTTAAGTCAAAAAATTGGATAAGGTAGAAGAAAAAGCTTAATTTCTAGTCACAGAAAACCTACCAAGACTTAATTATAAAGAAATAGAAAATTTGAACAAATGATAATAAAAACTGAATCCATATAGTAAAAATGTCTCCCATGAAAGCAAAGCCCAAGACCTGATGGTTTCACTACTGAATTATATTTAAATAATGCCAAAATTTCTCAAACTTCCTTAAAATTGCAGAAGAGGGAATATTTTCAATATATTTTCATTTTATTTATTTTATCTTTTTTTTTTCTTTTTTTGAGACAGAGTCTCACTTTGTCAACCTGGGTAGAATACCACGGCATCATAGCTCACAGCAACCTCAAACTCCTGGGCTGAAGTTATTCTCTTCCCTTACCCTCCCATGTAGCAAGGATTATGGGTGCTCACCACAATGCCTGGCTAATTTTTATTTTTTTTTTTTAATAGAGATGGGGTTTTGTATTTCTCAAGCTGGTCTTGAACTCCTGAGCTCAAGCAGTTTACCTGCCTCAGCCTCTGATAGTGCTAGGATTACAAGTGTGAGCCACCATGATCAGCCTTCAAATTTATTTTATAAGGTGAGCATTACCATGATACCAAAGCCAGATAAGGATACTATAAGAAAAAAATTATAGGTTAACAACCTTGATGAACAAAGATAACAATAATCCTCAAGAAAATGCCAGGAAACCAAACTCAACAGCACATTTAAAGTACCATTAATCATGATAAAATAGAATTTAAACCAAGGATGTAAGGATGGTTCAACATAGACAGATCTATAAATGTGACACACCAAATTAACAGCATGAAAGACAAAAACCATACGATCATCTCAATAAATACAAAAAAAGCATTTAGAAAAATTCAACATATTTTAATGACAAAAACTCTCAACAAACTAGAGGTAGAAGGAATTCACCAGAACACAAGAAAAGTCACATATGACAAACCTATGGCTGAATCATATTCAACAGTAAAAAGTTGAAAGCTTTTCTTCTAAGATCAGGAACATGACAAAGATGTTCCATCTTGTCATTTCTATTCAACATAGTACAGAAAGTCCTAGCCAAAGCAATTAGTCAAGAGAAAGCAATAAAAGGCATCAATGGAAAGGAAAAGTTAAACTATCCCTATAAAGTTGTTATGATACTATATATAGGAAACCCTGAATATATTACTAAAAAAAACTATCAAAATAAATGAATTTAGTAGAGTTGCTAGACACAAAATCAAAATACAAAAATCATATATTAAAATAAACTATTTCAAAAAGATGTCATTAAAAAATTCCATTTATAATAGCTATAAAAAGAAATACTTTAGTAATATTTAGCCAAGGAGTTGAAAGATATATATGCATGTATACTAGAAACCATAAAACACTGATGAAATAAATTGAAGAAGACACAAATAAATGGAAAGATATTTTATATTCATAGATTAGAAGAATAAATATTGTTAAAATGTTAAAATGTTTATGCTACCCAAGTGATCTACCACATCTATTAAAATTCCAATGACTTTTTCACAATAATAGGAAAAAATCCTAAAATTCATATGGAACCACAAAAGACCCTGAATAATCTATACAATCTTCAATAAAAAGAACAAAGTTTGAGGCATCACACTATTTGACTTCAAAATATACTACAACACTATAGTAATCAGAACAGTATGGTAATGGAATACAAAAAGACATACAGAACACTGGAACAGAATGAGAGTCCAGAAATAAATCTACACATTTACAGTCAACTGATTTTTAACAAAAGTTTAAAAAATGTGCAAAGGGGAAAGAACAATCTTGTCAATACATAGTATTAGGAAAAATGAGTATGCAAAATAATGAAAAATCAATGAAAAATTGATTAAGGAACTTAAACTTAAGACCTGGAAGTATAAAACTTCTCAGAGAAAACAAGGGAGAAACTCTAAAACATTAGCCTAAACAATGACATTTTTGGATATCACACCAAAAGCAGAGGCAACAAATGCTACAGTAGATAAATAGGATTGTACCAAATTAAAAAGTTTCTGCACAGCAAAGGAAACAATCAATAGTGCAAAGAGACAAAATACAGAATGGGAGAATATATTTGCAAACCATACAAGGGATTAATATCTAAATTATATAAAGAACTTGAATAACTCAAAAGCAAATAAACAAATAAACTGATTTTTACAAATGGGCAAAGAAGTTGAATAGACATTTTTTGAAAGAAGACATACAAATGGTCAATAGGTATATTGAAAAATATTCAGCCTTGCTGAACAGGGAAATTCATTAAGACCATTATAAGATATCACCTCACCTGTTAGAAAGGCTATTATCCAAAAGATGGATGATCACAAGTGTTATCAAGGATGTGGAAAAAGAAAATCCTTGAACACTGTTGATGAGAACGTGAAGTGGCACAAGCATTATGAAAAACAGTATAGAAGTTCCTCAAAAAATAAAAATGGAACTACCTTGTGACTCAGCAATCCCACATCTAGATACATATCCAAAGGAAATAAAATCAGTATGCAAAGAGATATATGCACTCCTGTGTTCACTGAAGAATTATTCATAACAGCCAAGGTATAGAATCAACCTAAGTGTCTATTTACTTTAAAATGTGGTACATATACCCAACAGAATACGATTCCAAATGAAAGAGAGAAATTTTATCATTTGCGACAACATAAATGAATCTCAAAGACATAATGTAAAGTGAAATAAGCCAGGCACAGAAAGACAAATGCCATATGATCTCACTTATATAGAGAATCTAAAAAAATTGAACTCATAAGGTAAAATGGTAGTTACCAAGAGCTGGCAGTGTGGGTGGATTGCAAAGGATATGCTAGTCAAAGGATACGACATTTCAACTAAATGAAGCAATATGTTCAAGAGATCTATTGAACGATATGGTGACTAGAAACATGATAAATGTATACAATGTTCATTTGTCATTTTAAAAAAGTAAATTAATTAAATTTGAAAACCAGCGTCTCAAATCTCATTATCTAAATTATCTAAATGAGCTATGAGTGAAGTTCTGTGTATAATCCATTTGGAGGCATGACTTTAAACAAGACATCTGCTCTCAAAACACAATAGTGAGATAGATGTAGGATAATAGCTATAATACTCCCATTCAAAAAGGGAAAAATGGAAGTTAAAAAGAAAAGTCACTATAACCAAACAATTTTGAAATCCATCCATCTAAACTCCATTTAACTTGAAGGTCTGGAAATAATCCTCTGTGATTCTTGGCTCCACCCTCTGGGCTCTCAGCTCCAAGGTCCAGGCTCTTAGTTCTGCTCTCTGTCAACCTTCCTTTTTCATGACAAGTGTCCCATATTTACAGCTGAATAGTTTTATCTGCCTGTTTCTTGTTTGTAGAATTTTGAAGATCCAACAACTTACCTTCATTTTATCCTCCTACTGATTTTTTGGACCAAGCCAACAGCATTTTTACTGATATAATACTCTTAAGAGCCTTGTAGGTTTCCTATGCATACCATGAGGACTCACTCCATTAGACCAAAGACTTCCACAGATATTTCTTGGACAATTTCATCTCTATTCCTGACCTCTGGTGAAATGGTTGGGAGGATCTATGTTCTTCCTCTGTGTAACTCAATAATCTGACCTTTCTGTATTTCTGAGGCATACCCTTGGCTTTTTCTCCAGAACAGGCATTCCTGACACTGTATCTCCTGTTTGAACATCTTTTGAAATCTGGGTAAGTTGAGAATTTGTCAGAGACTAAGTTCTGGATCCTTTTTGCTCAGAGCTCTCCCTTAAATTTATCTCTTCTCTATCACATTTTACTATAAGCAGTAAGAAAACCTAGATTGCACATTTAGCTAAATATCTAAGTTCATTATTTAAAAGTTTTGTTTTCCATCTAACCATGGGACACAATCAGCTACACTTTCTGCTGCCACATAGCAAGGATCCCCTTTCCTCCAATTTATAATCACAAGTTCCTCTTTCTATCCAGTCCCTCAATGGTAGTATTTTTAATCTTCATACTTCTACCAACAGTCTGTTCATAATGATTCAGGTATTTTCTAAGAGGAGCTGGATTTTCTCTACCATACCACCTTTTTCTGAGTCCTCATTACTAGAGAACTA
This sequence comes from Galagoides demidoff, assembly GCA_963574575.1. NCBI lineage: Eukaryota > Metazoa > Chordata > Mammalia > Primates > Galagidae > Galagoides > Galagoides demidoff. The sequence goes on from CAUYQV010032652.1 coordinate 65,487, forward strand.
GTATATGCATTGCATATATCTGAAAAACCACTGAAGAGAGAAATTAAATAGGCAAAGGAGAAGCAATATTAAATGAGCAAATGCCACCTTTTTCTGAGTCCTCATTACTAGACTCACCAACATCCATATTTCTATTAAAAATCTATCCAAGAAAATCTACCATGTTCCTCAAAATTTTTGCAGCATCCACCAATTGCCTAATTCCAAAGCCACTTCCACACCTGTAAGTATTTCTTACAGCAGTACTCCATTTACATGTACAAAATCTGTATTAGTTTCCTATTGCTGCTACAACAAATCACCACAAAATTAGTGTCCTAAATCAACACAAATTTATCATCTAGCTGGACTAAAATCAGGGTATTGGTAGTACTGTGTTCCTTCTGGAGACCCTATGAGAAAACTCATTGTCTTGCCCTCTCCACCTTCTCAAATACCTGTATTCGTTGGCTCATGGCCCACATTCACCTTCAAAGCAGCAATGCCCAGTTTAGCCTTTCCCACATTATGTCACTCTGACACTGACTCTTCTATTTTCCACTTCTTATTTTAAAGTATTATTGTGATTACATAGGGCCATGAAGATTATCTATGATAGTCACTTTATCCATCATAAGGTCATCCAGTTAGCACTTTCCCTTGTCATGATAACCTGTTCTTTGGTTCTAAGAATTAACAGATGAACATCTGTGTGGGATCATATTCTGCCAACCACAATATACCTCTGTATAATGATAACATTTCACTTCTGCTAGATTAATATGGTCCACCATACAACCTGGTCCCTGCCTTCCTATTCGCTTCACATTACAACTTCACGTCTCCACTATTCTAGACTTCTTTCATTTTTCTCAAATGTGCCATGCTCATTGCAGGCTCAGAACAGTGCTTATACTTTCACTCTCCAAATCCCCACAGCCTCTCTTCTCCAGACTATTTTTATGTGTCCATCATCTACCAGCTTAAGTGATTCTTCTTCAAGGATGGTTTCTCTGAAATTGTGACTCCCCAAACTAGATTATAGGTTCCTGTTATATCCTTAGTTTTTCTTCATAAAATTAATCTTAATGGTCATTAAATTATCTGGATAATTGTTTGCTGGCTATTTTTAAGGCACTACAGAGGCAAAGTTAAGTTCTAATATCTTCATTTCTTTTATGCCTAATGCCTAGAAGTAGTTGCACAAGAATTTATTTCAATGAATGAACATAACTCATTTAATCTTTATAACAATGTTGATTTTATAATTGAGGTGCTGGAGGTCAGAGAAATTAAGTAACTTCACCATAGTAACACAATTAATGAGCTTCTGCATCTACCTGAGTATAAGTCCATATCTTAATCATTGTGTTATTCTGCTTTACTAGGGCAGCAATGACAATTGCCCCTAAATCCACAGGGGCTCACTGCTCATCATAAGGAAATAAGTACTCATAGCCACCTCACTTTCCTTAATGCAGTTACTTTTACCTACTAAATCCATGGGCTACCACCAATTCCTTATTTCATTCCTGTTTTCAAACACTGGCATAAGAAGAGATCTATGAACTTCTTTTCCTCCCCTTTAAAGTCTTAAAATTCTTTTAAAAGAAAACTACTAAGCTTATTTTCAAATTACTGACTTAGGAGAGAATAAGCTTTGATTTAACTACTTCTTTTGTGGGGATTAATGAGATTATGAAATCTGTGAACACTTAAGAAGAAATTGTATAGGGGCAAAGCCAAGATGGCAGACTGCAGTCAGTTTTTTGCAGAAGCTCCTGTCCAGAAGGAGGCTTGAGGGATAGAAGTTTAGCAAGTAGGCTGATGGTTTGTAGCAGAGCCAAGAGAGAAGATTGAAGAGCGCACTTCAACCTTCCTGAGGTGAGCTGCGACCCCAAAACTACAACCAAAAGGTACAAAATCCACCACCAAACAGACGGGAGCCCCCTCCCCCACAACAAGGGCTCACAGCTTACTCCATGCAAATAAGTGATCAGAGTTCAAACTTCCTCCCACTCTATCCCATGGGAGAGACCCCCCTAAAAACTGGACCTCCTCCCCCTGCTGGCATGCCACAGCATCCTCCAACCAGGCATAAAACTATAAAATTGTATATATTCCCCACCTGCAACATTGAACTCCGAGGAGTCCCCACCCACCCACTCTGAGGTCTGGAGGTTTGTTACCTATGGAATCCAGATTCTTGGGCATCTCCTTGGGAGAAGTGGAGGGGGAAAGGGCTGGTGCTGTTCTGTGCTGACTGTGGCACAAGCATGAGGAAAGGAAGATCGGCTCAGAGGATGCCAATACAGCAAGGGTGGCATCCTGAGCTGCAGACTGATGCCATTCCAGCCCCGTCTCTCTGGTCAAACAGAGGTCCCGGACAGTAGCCACAGGCAAAACACAGATAACTTTCATAAGTAAATCACCAGCCCTCAGGGTCTAATACACCTGAGACAAAGGTAGTGGGCGGACAGAGGCTAGAATTGACACCTGAGTGTAAACTGCTATTTGTCTGCTGCCCAGAGCTGAATGCAACCATGGACTTGCAGAGAAATCTAGCTGGACAGAAGCCTAATTTAAACACGCATGGCCCCCCTGCCGAACTCAGATTTCTGGCTGATTTTGCCAGTCATAAACCCCGGGAGCAGTGGCCTACTGGAGTGAATAGGGTCACAGACCTGGGAAATTACAAGTGACTGGGTGCAAGGTGGGGAAGGAGGTATTAACCTTCCCAGACTCACCCATTTGCTGGGTGGGTCCCTTTGCCCTCATGGAGGGGGGTGGGCCCAAAACTGCTTGCTAGAGTCGCGCGCCTCATGTGCGGCAGAGGAGATCCCTGCCCTAGGCTCCTGCTCTGGGCAGGCCGAGAACTGCTTCCTAGTGCCATGGGCGTCCCTCAGGCAGTAGCGGAGGAGTCCTCCATTCCAGGTAGACCCAAAATAGCTTTCTAGAAACACACACACCCCACGGGGGCCAGGGGAGGAGTTCCCCATTCCAGGCACCCAAGCTGGGTGGGCCTAGAACTGCTTGCTAGAGCCACGTGTGCCCTGCAGGGGGTGGTAGAGGGGTCTACCACTCTGGGTGGGCCCAGAACTATTTGCTAGAGCCACGTACATCCCACAGATAGAGGCGGAGGAGTTCCCTGCTCCTGGCTCTCACGCTGGTAGGGCACAGATGGGCATGCATCCCACGGGCCATGGTGAAGGAATCCTTTACTCACCCCCAGCTACGCTGGTGGAGCTGAACAAGGACTGATCTGGTTGCTCGCATACCCTGCACTACTGCTGCCCTTCCCCCACCCCATGGCTGCTCCAGGGTGCTGAACTAGGACTGATCTAGCCACTACAGTTCCCCTGTTCCACCAGTTGCCCTGGAGGAGCCAAACTAGGACTAATCTGGCTGCTGCCAGTCTCCTGCCCCCCGGTCGCCCCAGCAGGCTCAACGAGGTCTAATCCATCCACGAACACTCCTGTGCAGCTGCTGCCATTCCACTGCAATTGCCCGAGCACCCGAGAACTGGGAGAGGAGAACAGACACACTCTGCCTTTCTCTCTGGGCAAGCAGAAGAAGCCACCAACTGAACGGTTCTGATAAGGCCTCCAAACAAGGTAAACTCAGCATGGGGCTGAATCAGTAGAAAAACTCTGACAACTCAAATAACCAGAGTAGATCAACTCCTCCAAGGGAAAATGGGGCAGATACAATTGAAGACCCCATCCACAAGCAAATGGCTAGGATGTCAGAAATCAAGTTCAGAATGTGGATAGCAAATAAGATTAACAGAATGGAAGAAAGGAAGGACTTAGGAGTTCAAGAAATTATTCAAAAGATCTCTCAAGAAATTATTCAAAAGATGTCTCAAGAACTCAACGATTTCAAAGATAAAATGATCAAAGATTTTGAAACACTGAGACAAGAGGTTGCAGCCCTCAAGGATCTGAAAGACATGGTGGAATCCCTCCATAACAAAGTGGAACAGGCAGAAGAAAGGATCTCTGACTTTGAAGACAAAGCTTTTGAAGAAGCCCAGGAGTGCAAAGATCAAAAGAAATGGAGAGCAAAAACAGATCTCACTCTCAAAGAACTCTCGGATAATTCAAAGAAAACTAATATTCACCTTATAGGAATCCCTGAAGGTGATGAAGTTGCTTCACAAAACACTAAGGCTCTTCTTCATGAAATTATGAAAGAGAACTTTCCGGACATGCCAAGAGATACTGAAATTCAGATAGCAGATAGTTTCAGAACTCCAGCACGACTCAACCCAAACAAGACTTCCCCAGACACATCATAATTAACTTCACCAAAGTTAAGATGAAAGAGAAAATTCTGAAGCTGAAACCTTTCAGGCTAGAAGAGGATGGTCATCGACTTTTAATCTCCTAAAACAAAATAACTTTCAACCCAGGATCCTGTATCCAGCTAAACTGAGTTTCATCTATGATGGAAATTAAATACTTTAATGACATTCACATGTTGAAGAAATTTGCTATAACTAAACCAGCTCTCCAGGAAATTCTCAAACCTATCCTCCATAATGACCAGTGCAACCCACCACAAAAGTAAGCCCACCCAGAAACTTTTGAACAAATTCCAACTTCCACAATAGCAAAAGGATTAAAAATGTCTACTGGACTTTCGAGCAACTTGATGCCCAAAATTTTACCAGGCTTATCAGTAATTTCTATCAATGTAAATGGCTTAAACTGTCCTCTAAAGAGACACAGATTGGCTGATTGGATACAGAAACTCAGACCAGACATCTGTTGTATACAAGAATCTCACCTTACTTTAAAAGACAAATACAGACTCTATATTCCAGGCTAATGGAAAGCAGAAAAAAGCAGGTGTTGCAATATTATTCACAGATACAATAGGTTTTAAACCAACAAAAGTAACCAAAGATAAAGATGGCCACTTCATATTTGTTAAGGACAATACTCAATATGATGAGATCTCAATTATCAATGCACCCAACCAGAATGCACCTCAATTTATAAAAGAGACTCTAATTGACATGAGCAACTTGATCTCTCCCAGCTCTATCATAGTGGGAGATGTCAACACTCCTTTGGCAGTGCTGGACAGATCCTCCAAAAAGAAGCTGAGCAAAGAAATCTTAGATTTAAATTTAACTATTCAACTTTTGGACCTAACAGACATCTACAGAAC
>CAUYQV010032655.1:0-12764 GCA_963574575.1 Galagoides demidoff
GAGCCTCAAGCTATCCCCCTGGGTAGAGTGCCATGGCATCACAGCTCATAGCAACCTCCAACTCCTGGGCTCAAGCGAGTCTCCTGCCTCAGCCTCCCAAGTAGCTGGGACCACAGGCTCCCGCCACAATGCCCGGCCATTTTTTGGTTGCAGCCATCATTGTTGTTTGGCGGGCCCGGGCTGGGGATTTGAACCTGCCACCTTAGGTGTACGTGGCTGGCGCCTTAGCAGATTGAGCCACAGGCGCCGAGCCAATTGCATTGCTTTTTAATTTACTGCCTGTAATATACAGGAAAATGTAGTAGACCTTGAAAACATAGTAAACAAGAAACCTTGTAACTTTGCCTACTATTAAGAAAAATTCCAACCCCCAAACTTTAAGGGACCAGGAATGTAAATTATGGGAGGAGTATTTCATTTGCTTTTGTTTCTTTGTGTCTGTTTGATAAAGTGACTCTTGCTGTCTTGGGGGCCTTGGTCAGCACGTGGACATTGTGAAGTACTCTCTTTCCATTGAGTCTATTTTTTGGGAGACTTGAGGGCGAAAATCTGTGGAGGGCCCCTGGGTAGGAATGGCTAATGACTGATGTGATAATGAGAAGTTTACCTGTTCCGGGGGCTCACCTCCTTAAAACAGTCTCATTTATTTGGGTCCTGTGATGCTGGGCAGATGACTTTGGGGGCCCTGCAGTTTCTTTGATCTAGTTCCACCAATTGGCAATCCGGTGTACCAGGGAGAGAGACAAGGTGGTTTGGGTTGCAGAGTGTCATTCAGGGGTCGAAGTGAGGATCACTCATGGGCTGTCACCCAGATGGGTTTCTCTGTGGCCCCAGGCCTTCTGATAGATCTGGTGATCTAGGAGTAGGGCTTTGTATCTCCTGGATTTGCTATCTGAGTGGACTCCTCATTCCTGGGTTAGCTTCTTAATTTTGGCATTAATTAAACAGATATTTACAGGCATCTGGCACAGGCTAAGTAGACTATGCAGACATCCAGGCTCAGGTGGGCCCTCCTCTTGTCCACCATCCCGAGCTACTGAGAATTTGAGGAAGGACATGGTAAAGGCATAAATAATTTCACCTCCCTGTTCTCCTTTTCCTTCTTTCTGTAACATTCATCACCTTGGAGTGAATTGTGTCTGTTGTTTGTCGTCTCCCCCGACGAGAATGTGAGCTCCCTAGAGCCAGGTCTTAGTGCGTTTTGGTCACTGATGTATCTCAAGCACCTGGAACAGAGCCAGCACTGGGTGCTCAATAAATAGCTCTTTGTTGAATTAATAAATTGAGATAAACTTTAATAAGTGTCATAACAAAGGTAATGTCAAAGGACTGCAGTAGAATCTCCTCTAGACATTAGGTGTGAGGGATGGCAAAGCTCCCTAGGGGATCTGGCATTTAGGTGGGTTAGAGGGGTGGATAGGGCGCCTCTCTCTCCTTCTCTCTCCCTTCATCCTTCCTTCCCTCCGTCCTTCTTCCTTCCACCTTTTCTCCTTCCCTTCCTTTTTTTTTTTTCTCAGCAGTGCACAAATTATTTGGAGACTTAGAACAACACACAGAAGAAATCCCAGAAAGTTTGACATTTATAACAGATACTTCATGAAACCTTTGTAGAGCCCAACTTAAAAAAATACAACTTGAACATAATATATGTTATATGTAATGTATTAACTATAATATATAGTTTTAAACTTTCTCCTAAGTGAACAAAATGCATGCTTAAATTGTGAGTAGACAACAGAAATGACCGTTTTAGTTATCTGTCTCTGGGAAACAAATTATCTCAACATTTAGCAGCTTAAAACAATGAACATGAGCATATCACACAGTCTCAGAGTCGGGATCCAGAGAGGCCTGGCTCTTCCCTCATGAGGCAAGATGCTGACCTGGTCTGACATCTCTGAAGATTTGCCCAGGGCTGGAGGATTTTCTCCAAACTCACTCACGTGGCTGTAGCTTCTGTGCACCTCCCAGTAGGCTTGTCACAACACGGCTTACCCCAAAGTAAGGAATCCCAGAGAGAGCACCATGTCGGAAGCCAAAGTCCTTCAGCATTTAATATCAGAAGCAACATCATGTCTTCTGCCAGATGCTACTGGTCACAGAGACCACCTCTAGCACAGGTGGGACACAGGGTGTCAACACATGAGGGGGAGCTCGATGGAGCCATTTAAGAGGCTGGAACCCAAACAAGAACATCCACCTTGAGATGCAAATGCCGGGAGGTCAGTCATGCTCATATAAGCCAAATTCATGGCTCAACCAAGTTCAGATCATGGCCTGTCGTGGCCTTAGAGGTTCTCGATGAGTTATTGGCAAGTGGGGGCAGGGCACAGGTCTGCTGGGAATGCCGTGTTTGGGGGATTTCCTTCACCTTCCTGGGTCCCATTTCCTTTTTCTTAAACTAATGAGATTGAACCACATTACGAAGGTCTTGTCCAACTCCCAAACTTGAAGATGCAGGAATTCAGTTCCAGTGGTTCTGTGAGTGGGTGATTATAGAAAGAGAAAGTCTTCAAAGAGGAGGCAGCATTGGCCCTTGGAAAGGCCTATGGTATTGGGATGGATGGAATGTGTCCCATACAATGTCCAGAACTAAGTGGGAGAGAGGGCAGCAAGATCTGGTGGCTGGGACTACAGAAGGTGCCTGTTGGGAGACAGAAACCAGTCTGGATGAGTGCATGTACCTCTAGGTTGAGCTGAAATTTGGAAGTGGCTTCACAGGTGGGGAAGGTGGCAGAGATGGCTCCACTGAAATCCATGCTGCTCTTCCACAGTGTGACTTTTCTTTTCTTTTCTTTTTTTTTTTTTTTTGAGACAGAGCTTCAAGCTGTCCCCCTGGGTAGAGTGCCGTGGCATCACAGCTCATAGCGACCTCCAACTCTTGGGCTCAAGCGAGTCTCCTGCCTCCGCCTCCCAAGTAGCTGGGACCACAGGTGCCCACCACAGCACCCGGCTATTTTTTATTTGGTTGCAGCCATCATTGTTGTTTGGCAGGCCCAGGCTGGATTCAAACCCGCCACCTTAGGTGTATGTGGCTGCCGCCTTAGCCACTTGAGCCATAGGTGCTGAGACCACAGTGTGACTTTTCATGCTACGTGGCCAGGACTACATTTCTCAGAACTCCCTTCTCATCAAGGCAGGACCAAGAGGCCAAGTCTGGACAGAGGAACGTGAGCAGAATGATGTGATTCACTTCCACGATAGGGCAATTGGGAGGCAGTCAGGGCTTCTCCCCTGCTCCTTCCCCTCCTGTCTGGATGATGAGGACCCAGCAGATGGAGGAGCCTCTAGATGAAAAGGGCCTGTGTTCCTGAACCTCAAGAGGAGAAAATTTAAAAAACCAGGAATATCAGATGAGTGAAAAATCTCTCAATTGTAAGTGACTCCATTGAGAACTTGGGGCATGTTTGTTATAGCAGCAACCACTACCTTAACACACAGGGAAACCTTGATAAAGTCCTTCCATAGGGATTTCAAAAGAAAAATAGTCTTGGGAAGATGACTATGAAATGGATAGTTAAGATGGTATAATTGGCTGGGCATGGTGGCTCACGCCTGTCATCCCAGCACTGTGGGAGGCTGAGGAGGGAGAATTGCTTGAGCTCAGGAGTTCAAGACTTAACCTGAACAAGAGTGAGACTCCAACTCCTAACAAATGGAAAAACCCAGTTGGGCGCTGCTGTGAGCACCTGTAGTCCCAGCAGCTTCCAGAGGCTGAGGCGGTGGATGCCCATAGCCCGAGTCTGAGGTTGCAGTGAGCTATGACTCCATTGCACTCTGCTCCAGGCATAGGGTGGGACTCTGTCTCAAAAAACAAAACAAAACAAAACAAAATAGATGGTATAATTAGGGGAGAGAAACACTGAAGCCAAAGGAATGAGTCAGGAAGCTTGAACATTATATATCGTGAAGGAAGCTTGAAGTTCAAGTCAGGAAGCTTGAACATTATATAAGCTTGAGTACAGGAGTTTGAACATTATATATCGTGAAGACTCACAGCATCTCATTCCTGCTTCTGCATCTTCCAGGATTCATAGAAAGACAAAAATAATGATAACCTTTTATTCTTTGCTTATTTCAGGCTGGGTCTTACCCTGTACACTTTATATGTGTTACCTCATTTAAAGTTCTTAATTTTTTCTCTTGATTGCATCGTATGCATTAAAAACAATTTAAAAGCAAACTAATCCGCACATGTAGTTTAAAAAGGCAGTTACATATCACCAATCTTGAAACAGAACAACAAAAAAGAAGAAAACCCAGTCTCGTGCCCCCCACACCTCTCTACTCCCAGCTTCTACCCCGAGAGGCAGCCACTAGCACATCCTTCAGCGGCTTCTTCTGCCATTTGCCTGAATATTTTTAAATAATAGACTTATCCTTTTTCTTCTTGATTTTTCTGTTTTAACATCAGGACTTCCTACTCTAGAGGATGAGAATGTGTCTCTTCTGTGCTACGTCCTGTCATCCCACACACCCCCCCTTTCAGATGGATGAGATTTCAACATCAGAAATGGGAGAAACTTTTCTAGACAGGAGAAACAAACACAGCAATAGTAAGAGTAATACAGCGATTATTCCTAGAGGGCTAGAAGGAAAACTAGAAAGGGGTTGGAACCAGAGAGTGGAGAGCTACCCAGCTGGGAAATCAGAAGTTCACTTAGCCTGCAATAGGGAGCCATTGAGAGTTTAAGGCAGGGAGTGACATTAAAAAAGCCATGCTAGGGCATGATTATCCAGGCAGTGTGTGGATCAGAGCATGGATCATATATTAGCCCAAATAACTGGTCACTCATTCATTCATTTATCCATTCACTTATTCTATTAACGTTCTCATTTCCATATTTCTCTGAGCCCTGGTTAATGCCTGTCTCCCCCTCTAGTAGGTTCCCCCACTTCTTCTTTTTTTTTTTTGAGACAGAGTTTCACTTTGTCACCCTGGGTTGAGTGCTGTGGTGTCATAGCTCACAGCAGCCTCAAACCCTCAGGTTCAAGTGATCCTCTTGCCTTAGCCTCCCAAGTAGAGTAGCTAGGACTATAAGCGTCCACCACAATGCCTGGCTATTTTTAGAGACAGGGTCTCACTTTAGCTCAAGCTGGTCTCAAACTTCTGAGCTCAGGCAATCCACCTGCCTCGGACTCCCAGAGTGCTGGGATTCCCGGCGGGATCCCGTCCTCCCCCTTACTCTTTTGATTGTTACTGTAGCTCAGTACCAGCACAACAGCTGGCACACAGTAGGTGTTTAATGAATGTTTGTTGAATGAAGGGAAGACAGGTGTTGGTAATGTGGAGATAAGCAGAGTGGTGGCCATGAGGAAATTGCTGGAGGCCTTTTAGAGAGAGACCAACTTGACGGCTAATTGGAGGGCAGGAGTGGGGGTGTCAAAGTGGGTCCAGATATGAGTCTGGGTGGTTCGGCTTCCACACAAAGGAATTTCAGAAGCAGGAATAGGAGGGTTTGAAGTGGGTTGGTTAATATTCAGATGATACTTCGTCTTTAATAATATTTGATTAAACAAAGCACGTACTACTTTCAGTCTTTTATTAAAGTCAACCAAGGGAGTCTCAGTCCAGTTTCATTCAAGCGGTTTCTTCACTTTGTTGTTCTAAGTGGCACCCAAGTACCGGCTGTGCCTCAGCAGTGGGGCTGGAGTCCCACTTGTTTCTTTCTGGCCATTTTATTAAGTGCCCAAATAAGGCCATATGGGCAGACCGTATCCAGCTGGGTCACTGTTGTATCCCCAGTGTGTGGTGTGTCACAGGTGCTCAGTGACTATCTGTTGGTTGAATGAACAACTTTCTGTATCTAACATTACTGGCTTATCTCTGCCTGAGGGCGTCCGAGAGGTGCCACCGTGATGACAGTGGAGCTGAAGAGGAGGGTGCATCAGAGCACACCCAGTCCAGGCTTGGGGCGCCATATATGTAAAGGTGCAGAAGCCAGTCTGCGTGATGGAGGCAGATCCTATCTACCTGGTAGTTTGGGGAATGGAAACAAGCCTGACTTCAGACACTCGGGCTGCAATTTTGGCTAAAATTAATATGTTGGATTTTCTGAAGAGTGGGACAAAAAAGATACACTCACTGGCTTATGGCTGCTGCCTAAGGCCCAGATTAAAAGTGAGAGCAGGTTACCTATAGCCAATCACACTATTGTCAGTCTCCCAGGACGTGAGTGTGCCACCCTCCTCCTGGGGTCAGGCCCTGCCCTTAGACCAGTGGGTCTCAACCTTCTTAATGCTGCCATGTATTTTCATTGTTACCAAAGGGTGGCGACCCCCAGGTTGAGAACCACTGCCTTAGACCCACAGGAAGAAGCTCCAGGGAGGTGCTATGCTCAAAGTGACCTCTGGAATGAAGCCTCTATCTTAGAAACTGTGATTCTGGGACTTATCACTGAAATCTGTCTTATCCACATCTGGGCTTCAAAGGTCAATGCCCCTTGGAGAAGAACAGAGCAGGGATTCCAGCATCTGCTAAAGGTGTCTGTCTCTTCCAGGGGACTCCGAGAGGTGTGCTGCCAACCTGGACCTACAGTGTGCTGCCCACGTTGACCCCCACAGACTAAAATGTATGTGTATGTCAGTGCGTGCATGTCTAGTCAAAAGTGGGGGGAAAAACCCAAACCCAAACCTGGTAAAAAGCAAAGGTCTAAACTTAGCATCTGGTATAATCTGGACTTGGCCAAATTGTCCTGGGTGTTCCTCTCTCCTAAGGCAGGCAGGGTTCCCAACTGCCAATGGTCAGACCTTGGGTACGACGTGACACTAGTTCCCGCCTTATTCTCTCATCTTAGCAACTGCTTGCTTATATATTTTTGATTATTTTATTCTTCCCTTCTATAAAATAACACACACACTCTTTATGAAACAACATAGAAAATACAGAAAGCGGAAAGAAGAAAACGATCACATTTTCCCTCAAAGGAACCTATGTTAACATTTAAAAGTATTTCCTTCCAGACTCATATCTTAGCATAATTTAAAAAAAAAAACCATAGCTATGTTTATATGCTACAAGTTGTTTTGAATTACTCCGTGGGGGAAAGAGCAACATGTTTAGTCTAGAAGTAAGAAACTTTTTCATGTCACAATCTTTCATGTTATTACAATGAACTCTTTGTGAAAACCATTGTAACAGAAGGCACACCATTTTATCAAATGAATTTGCCACAATTTGTGTGAATGAATCTCCTATTGCACATTAGGCCGAGGATGTTAGATCGAGTCCTCCTGTCTGATCGGAGCTGGGAGCGTAGCTCCAAAGTGGTGATGCTGAGGACAACGATGGGAATGGTGCCTTCCCGTGGTCAACGCTGTTTGGCTACTGGTGGTCTTGGCAAAGCTGCCCCCCTCGGCTTTTCTCCGCCCATTTACAATTGGAATGCAACAGAAGAACAGGTTGCGTTTAATTGAGAAAATCTTATTTCTGTTAATCTTTATTTTTACAGCAGGCACATTAAGTGTGTTGTGTGTCAGCTTTCTGGGAAGAAAGCAGTTTTGATATTGCTTTTGGGGTCCTCTGTCTCTGAGCAGGGCTTCCTCCTGGGACTCCTTTCTGGGGCTCATAAAGGCCCCGTGTTGCCCCCGTGGCTGGCTCTGAGGTGGCCGTAGATTCCTCTTGGTGGGGAGTGCGCACCACCCCCCTGCTGAGCAGGGAGCCTTTGACAAGCTCAGTTTATCTGCAGCCCTTTCCAAACCCAGCTTCCTTCTCAGGTTGTGCAGGGAGGGGATGCTGCAGGGGCTCAGAGGCAGCACACCCCAGGGTGGGATGCAGTCCTTGCACAGCCCAGCTTGATAGGAGAGCTGTGAAAGGGTGACACCACAGGAATCGGTGTTAAGACCTGCACTCTCTGCCAGCTCCCGGCGGGAGCATCGGCTCGGCCTAGCCAGGGGAAATCTCTCCAGAGTCCTGTAAGTGACTGGCCCAGGCCACTCTGTGCGAAGACCTGTGTCAGAAGGTCCAAGACACTTCCCTCCCCTGTCTGGACACAACTGGGCCTTTGTGTGTTGGGTCAAACATGGTTCCTAATTGGCAGCACAAACAATGGGCCTCTGTGTTTGTTCCCACAAGACAACACAGATCTGCAGTGATGACACGTGTTTCAATGTACAAAAAAAAAAAGAAAGTGCCAGAGCCTGACATTTCAGCAAAAATCTCTTTGGAGAATCCTGTACTTTTCACTGAAAGACCTTGTTAGACATTGTCCCAGTGGCTGCCGCAACCGCCCCCCACCACTCGACAGGCCACGGGCCCTTTGTAGAGATTCTGTGAACGCCGGAGACTGCTGGGTGTGGAGTGCCACACAGTGCAGTGATTAGCAGCATGAAAGGTTTTATTTGGCTTGATTTAAGGGCCTTTTCTGCCACAAAGTGGCTCCATCCTGGGGTCCAACTCAAATCACATACAATAGCAGTCAGAAAGAAAGTGACCTCTGTTTCTGAGTGTGAGCGTCACAGCAGTGGCCTTCAGGGAGGGGCAGGGTGCAGGGCTTTCTCACATAGGGCCTTCCAAACAGGCAGAGGGGAAGACACCTGCAGCCAGACCATCGGCACAGGTAGGGGTGGCTGCCACGGATGCTTGTGCTGGAAACTTCAAGGAGTCTTCAGATGCGTTCCTGGCTCAGTAGCCTCCAGTCCCCCAGCCTCCCCTTTGCATCCTGACTCTGGCAGCCAGTCAAGTTTGGGAGCAGGGAGGAGGGCAGAGCCAGTGACCATGCCTTGTGCCCTGCCATGTCAGTCAGGGCCCTGCAGAGAGGCAGCCTGGATAGGAGACAGAGACAGCCAGCGAGAAAGAGGGGTTTATTTTAGAGGATTGGCGCATGTGATCGTGGGGGCTGCAGAGCAGGCAGCAGGGGAGAGCTGACACCGTAGTCTTGAGTCCCAAGGCAGCGTTTCTCCCTTCTGGGGGGACATCAGTCTTTTTTCTCTTAATTAAGGGCTTCTTCAACTGGTTGAGTGAGGCCCACACAGGTTTTGGAGGGCAATTTGCTTTACTCAAAGACCACTGATTTAAACCTTAATTGCATCTAAAAAAAATCTGAAAAATACCTTCACTGCAACATCTGGACTGGTGTTTCACCATATGCTTTAGCCAAGCCATGTTGTCATGTAAAGTTAACCAGCACCACCACCCAGGCACACAAGAAGATGGCATCTAGCTGGTGGTCACTTGGTGCCTGTGTACTGCACAGATGAGGGGCTAGGTGTGGCCAGCCTGGTTTTCCTCCACAGCACCCAGTCCTGCTTGACACCCGAGGTGTTTTAATTAGCTGTTTGCTACTGTCTCAATACTTCTTCACGGGATGAATGAATGAATTGGAAGGGTAGCAGTGTCAGCAGGCACGAGGTCCTGCCTGCCCTTTACTAGGGCCGTTATCACTGTGGTCATTGTTGGGTTGCAGATTTTCCCTTCCGCATTGAGGCTGGGAGACCCTGGAGTCCTGGGGCCATCTCAGCTGTCTCGATTTCCCTGAGGCTGGCGCAGTGCCTGGCCCAGACCAACTTGGTCAATAAAATGCTAAACGATTGAATGAATCAATTGGCAACTTAATTAATGATCCTCACAATCCTTGACCATCTCCAAATCGCTAATCTCCCTTTGCTTTTATCGCTACCCACAAGAAATGAATGTAATGTGTTGGCGCTCGGGCCATTCAGGGGAAGCCGAAGTCATCCGGACGCTTCATAGTCACACCTCGGGCACGTTTCTGCCAGTGCTGGTCACCCCCTGAGTAGGGGGGTGGGGAAGACATTGATCTAAACCTCTCAGCAGGCCCTTTTATCTGAGTGGAGGGGACCTCTGGTGATGTTGAGGGATTTATGGACACCCACCCACCATTCACAGAATTTTACAGCAATACAGATCCATTAGATGATCATTTAGAGAGAGATTAAAATAATAAAGGTGAGAACAAAGTGAGGACCTCGTCCTACTAGAACTCCATTAATCATCACGTGTGGCTTGGAGAAAGAGTTCCCATCCCAGCCCATTAAAGCAGGTCGTCAATTAGAAACCACGCGAGACCTGGGAGAATGGTCCCCGCAAGAGAATTTTAGGAGGGCAGCCACATCCCTGTGGTGAATTTGTCACCAAAGAGCCCTGGATGGTTCCCTGGATGAAGCTGGAAGTACTCAGAATGCCCAGCAAAACGTCCTCTACCTCCCACAGTCCTGACGGGAGCCGGGAAAAAGTAGATGGGGGAAATTTTAAGAAATCTAGGATGGCTAGGATGGTTATCTGAGGTCAGATTATCTCCCGTTCTTTAAAGGACTAACTACATCTTCATTTTTGGAATAGCACATATTTAAAAGCAGCCTGTTATAAAGTGATCACTTATCATTTTAGTTTATTATGCAACTATTAAATGTTTATAAAAGCTGTAGGTTAACTTAGAAAAGTGAAGAGTTTAGTGAAAAAATAAAATGAACTATTAAACATACAGGTAATCTGACAACAGCAGCATGGAAATACCTACGTGCAGAAAACAGACGGGAGGGAAAAATACCCCCAAAGTGCTCATAGTTATCATCTTTGGGCGGTGAGGTAATTGGTAACAGTGTTTACTTTTTGTAATTTTGTATACTTTGTATTTCTTATATTTCTTATAAGAAAGTTATAATAAAACTCACCGTAACTACGGGGTGCCTGGACTCTCTTCCCCCCTGGATGAGAAGTGAGAACACGGGAGGGGACAGCCAGTCTGGGAACGCAGCCCACAGAGCAGAGTGAAGGGGCAGAGAGCAGGTGCGAGTCCTGGCCATGCGGGGGTGGGGGTGGGTGGGGGGTGGGGCAGGGGGCGCTCAGGCCTCTGTAGTACATTTTTCTTATGCTTAATCCCACAGGGCTGGTTCTGGCTCCTTTGCAACTGAAGGAGCCCTTTCCTATACCCTACCTTTGAAGAGCCTTGGGTCTTGTTGGGGACACAGGCAGACAGAAACTTCAGACCCATGGAATGGTATAGGGGCCCTACGGGACACCGGGAGCCAAACCTCTCAGCATGCTCTCTGGGGGAGTGGGTCCCTGGGCCAAGTCTTACATGGGCCAAGTCTTGCACGGGCCAAGAGTGAGTCAAAGGCAGGACGCTGCGAGCCTCCAGGCGTGCCCAGAGGACGTGGGGGGGGCAGCAAGGAGCCACCCAGTGGAGCTGGCATGGCAGAGGGGGCCAGGCCATGGGGAGGGGTGGGCCAGGGTGAGTCTCTTGGGCATCCCAGAGGGGCAGAAGCAGGGAGTATTGTGGGCAAACTTGTCCTTTAGAAACTCTGATGACAGTTGAGGGGTGGATTTAAAAGGCACCCAACAGAGACCAGTTAGGAAGCAAAGGTTCAGGCAGAAGGTGGTGAAGGTCTGGCCTGGGTAGAGAGGAGAAAGTTGGGGAGATGCGGAGGATGTGAAGTCAGCGGGACCTGGAGGCTGACTGCACTGAGCACGGGAGAGGGAGGGACTCGGAATGGAGCTTTGGGTTTGGGGTTTGAATCGCTAGGATTGGGCAAAGAGGAGGCTGTGTGGAGATGGAGATGGGTTCAGTATGGGACATGCTGTGCGGGGGTGCTTACTTCCAGGAGTGTTGCTAGAAGCAGGTTGAGGGGCTTTACCCAGAGAACACACACTTAGAGTGTGAGAAATTAAGTTATACTATCACCTTCGTTTGCACCTGGTTCTGGGGTGAAAGTGGGGGCAGTTCCTTTGCCAAAGAGGGAAGGGAAGGGCAGGCACTGCCAGGCTGGCGCTGGGGACAGGTGCGGAGCTGTGCAGGTGGACAGGGTCTGCCCCAGGCCTCTCAGGTGCCCGGTGACTGGCTGTGGGCCACTGGAAGACCATCACGTTGGAACTCAAATGGCTGAACTACAATGAACCTGTCTCATAATTGAGGCAATTTAGGGTTCTGGCTAGTGAGTAAAGAAGAGAATCACTGCAAGACAGCACTTCCTGGCAGTGTCCGGGGAGCCCTTCCTGGAAGATGGTGCTGAGATCAGAGCGCTGTCCCCCAGCAGGTGCTGGTGTAACCTGGGGAGTGGAGGGATCAAGGAGAGAGGCCAGACCTGGAGAGCAGGGCTGGAAGGGGGGAAGGAGGCAGCCGTGAGGGGAGGGGGAGGAGTGGTCACAGAACCAGGAGCAGGACACCCCAAGGAGGGAGAGAATTTCTTCTTCTTTTTTTTTTAAGACAGGAGCCTCAAGCTGTCCCCCTGGGTAGAGTACTGTGGCATCACAGCTCACAGCAACCTCAAACTCTTGGGCTCAAGCGATTCTCTTGCCTCAGCCTCCCAAGTAGCTGGGACTATAGGTGCCCGCCACAACGCCCAGCCATTTTTTGTTGTAGTTGCCATTGTTGTTTAGCAGGCCTGGGCTGGATTTGAACCCACTAGCCGGTGCCACAACCACTGTGATACGGGTGCCAAGTCAGTAGTTTCCAACTCCTAACTATTGAAGTTGCCTTTTCCTATCCTTTAACTCCATTAGAACTGCATTTTGATATTTTTTTCTATTGCGATTGCATTTATTAAGAAAGAATCCAGGCTCGGCACCTGTGGCTCAATCAGCTAAGGCGCCAGCCACGTACACCTAAGGTGGCGGGTTCAAATCCCCAGCCCAGGCCCGCCAAACAACAATGATGGTTGCAAACAAAAAAAATGGCCGGGCGTTGTGGTGGGCACCTGTGGTCCCAGCTACTTGGGAGGCGGAGGCAGGAGACTCACTTGAGCCCAGGAGTTGGAGGTTGCTATGAGCTGTGATGCCATGGCACTCTACCCAGGGGGATAGCTTG
>CAUYQV010032656.1:0-13531 GCA_963574575.1 Galagoides demidoff
ACTTCTGTGGTACACTTAAATTATGTTGATGAAAAAAAGAGTAAAAAAGAATATATTTCCCGTGCTTTGAATTTCTTTCAAAGATAATTTAATTAATGATCTTTAAAAATTTTTGCAGCACACCTAAGATCCTCTCATGCACATTGGTTGAAAATCACTGACTTGTGAACACAAATGTATTACTAGTCACTATACTGAATCCTGGGGACATAGAGGACAATTTGGTTTGGATGTTAGGAGGCTGCAGCTAAATCCCAGCTACCCATCTAAGTCTCAGTTTTAGTGCCTGCAAAAAGGAGATTAACAGCCCCTATAATGTAGTGCTGACATGAAGATGCATGAAGATGGTGCCTTGTGGCTCTCAGCACAGTGCCCCTCCTGCAAGTTAGCAAGCATGCCACATGCACTAACTGCGAAGTTGGGTTTCTAACCATTGAGGAGGACTCAATGTAATGAAAGTGGCAAGTGCTGCTCCACAGAGTACTCAAACCCCTAAGCTTCTGGTCACAGTTAGCTTAGGTCCACAAACCTCAGGGCAGAAGGGGTCTGACTTATCCCCTAATTCAAGTTTTTATGAGAGATGATGAAAATTAGACCAAGGGATGATTTTATTTTCTAAGTAGGAATGTATAGGAAACAGCAGGACTGAAGAAGTAGGTCTCCTGACTTCAGTTGCACATTCTATGATGCTATCAGATGACTACAAATAATAGTAATACTACTAATAGTTACTCATAATGATGATGATGATGACCCTCTGATTATAAGCCCTTGCTAAATACCAGACTTCTCTATGCCTCTCATGGACAACATCTCATTTAATGTTCATGATAAACTAATGAGTGTTTCCATTTTACAAGTTAAGATTTGGATGCTGCTAGATGTCAACTGTCTTTGCTACCTTGGTTAAGGTAGCAAAATCAGGACTTGATCCAGACTCTTGTTCTAAACAACTATCTGTTGTTGTGCTTTTAACACAAATGGGAAGTCTGTCCTCAAATAATTTTACCCTCTTTAGCTGAAGCCATAATTACAGCCTTGTTTGCTTTTGGGTAATTGGCTTCTCTCTTCACTCTAGTGTCTGGTTTTACTTGGGCAATCTCTCCAGCCTAGATGATGGCACACTCAGCAAATGTGCTTTGGCTGCCTGGGGCTAATGAGGGCTTACCTGTAGTTGCATTTAAGTCCCTGGTATTGCAGGGAATGTCCACACACAGACAAGCCCTCTGCCATCAAGGATAATAGCACAGTTGAAACATGTCTCTTCTGAATTGGATCATGTCACTCCAACTCCTTATTCAAGGACTGCACAGTCTGCTTTATGCTGAGTCTATCACATCAGGAAGGAACAAAATCCTGTATGTGTGTGTGTGTGTGTGTGTGTGTGTGTGTGAAAGAGAAAGAGAGAGAGAGAGATCAAGAGAGAGAGAGGAGAAAGGAGAAGGAGAATCAAAACCCTGGACAAGCACAGAGAAAGCTGGGTGAAGTTCATGCCCAAAGGTAAAGAAATAATGAGCAAAAAGGACCATGATGTCTATTAAGGCTATAAATTTCAGGAAGCTTTTCTAGGATACAATGAAATGAACATAACTGTTCTTAAATAAGAAGATATGGAAAGAGGCTATGGCCCATTTATATAACAGAGTCTTATGAAGTTCTTAAAGATAGAATTGAAAAATGTTCCCAATAATTCTCATCAAAGAAGGCAGATTTCAAACTTAGTAAAACAGTATCCCTATTCTATAAAATATACATATGATACATAAGAGAGGAAGAATAAGTAATGTTTATGTTATGAAATCATAGGCATTTTATATATTTCCAAAGTCCTATAATAAACTCACAATATTTTGATAATATTAACTTTTACAAATAATAAATGTCATTTTGTCCAACTCTGGGCCAATATCTTCAGGTAGAGTTCATAGTATGGTGGTCTGAGGCACCCATTAGCAGTCAGGGTGTCAGGAAAGGAAGAATCCCAAGTTCTGTAGAGGCTGAGAGGCAGGGGTCTGCAGCTCTGACCCTCTAACATCCTCCACAGATTGCTGTCCAGAGAGGGCCCATGTCACACTCAACTGGCCTTTAATGTGCAGCTGACGTTGTGTGGCTTTTGTAAACCTGTCCAGAACATTCCAAGAGCATTGTTCTCACTGAGTTCTGGCAAAAATAATTTTTATAAGATTATTGACAAAATTAGTAATTTATAAATTATTATAAATTTATAAAACTTTATTATAAAACAAATTTATTAAAATCATAAAAACTCTATAAATTATAAATTTACACTAGAATCTGCTGTCCTGGGTTCATATGTAGGTTTTCTTCAGCCTATATGTCACTGAAAAATAAATCAGTAAAGTTCTCACATACACATACATTTACACACACACATACACAAAACACACAAATATCCACTTGGGGGACTTCTCTTAAAAAAAAAAAAAGAACAAGAACATGAAGTAGTACTGAGTCCACTTGTCTACATGGCACAAACTCACTGCCATCCTATTTCTCCATGGCTCAGACTTCTCTGTGGTACTCACCAGGCCTTATTGTCTTTCCTCCTTGAGCTGAGTGTCCATTTACCATGGCTTCTCCTGTGTCTTGAGTGGTAGAGAAAGATCTCTCTGTATACTTATTTCTGTCACAAGTTGAGAAATAAATGACTGATCCAATGGCACTGCATTTTAGAAAAAAAAAATAAAAGAAATCTGATTCTTTTGTGAAGTGAATAAAATTCCTACATCTTTAACAGGCAAGTAGAAAATCTGTGTTACAAAAATACAACTCAGGATACGTTAGGGATATCTATTTGAAAAGATAAGATTGTCCTACCAGTCTCATAATAACTGTGACCTCATCCTTTGACTCATTTAAATTGCCTGCCTGGCCTGTCTGGACTCAAATCTGGAGAGATCTTGAGGTAAAGCTTTTCCCCTCACCCTGCTGTAAGCTCCTTGGGGGCAGAAATCCTTCTGTCCAGATGTTATGTAGCACAGTGGTTCAGAGAGTGCAGTGGGAAATCAGAGCAGTGTTTTTCAACCTTTTTTTTTTTTTTAAATCTCATGGCACACTTGAACCTACAATTACACTTCTACTACACACTTAAATTATGTTGATCCAAAAAAAAAAAAGTACAAAAATATACTTACTGTGCTTTGAACTTCTTTCAAAATAATTTAATTGATGATCTTTAAAAATTTTCATGGCATACCTAACACACTCTTATGATACACTGATTGAAAAATCCCTGGCTTAGGTGAACATATCAATGTGCTAGAAGGGTGGCATACCAGAGAAGACATGGAAGCTCTGTGCCCTATGTACCTCTTCGTTTGGCTGTTCATTTGTAATAAACTGCAGTCGTAAGTATAGCATTTTCTTCTGTTCTGTGAGTTACGTTGGCACATTATCAAACCAAAGGCGGGATTGAAGGAACCCTAAAATTCCTAGTTAGCAAGGCAGAAGTGCAGGTACCCTTTGGACCCCATTTGCAGCTGTATCTGAAGAGGGGCAATTGTATGGGATTGGGTCTTTAACCTATGGAATCTGGTGCTAACTCTAGATAATTAGTGCCAGAAATGAATTCATTTGGTGCCAGAGAATTGGAGAATTGGTTGTTGATTGGAAAATCAAAGAGAAAAACTGACATAAATTATTCCTTATCTGTTTGGTAGAATTTACCATTGAAGCCACTTAAACCTCAACTTTTTTTTTTTTTGGCTGGGAAGTTTTTAATTACTGATTCAATCTCTTATTATAGATCTCTGTTTAGATAGTCTACTTTTTCTTAAGTTAGTTTGGTAGTTTATTTCCAGGAATTTGTGCATTTCGTCTAGGTTATATCTGTTGGTTTACATTTTTTCACAGTATTCTTTTATAATCCTTTTTGTTTCTGTAAGGTTGGCAGTAGTGTCTCTTCTTTGTTTCCTGATTTTAATAATTTGTGTCTTCTGTCTTCTTATCTTGGTTGGTCAAAGGAAAGGCTGGCATCTTTTGTTGATCTTTTAAAGGGATCATATGCTTTTCTTGATCTATTGTTTTTATATTTTGTATTTCATTTATTTGTTTTAATCTTTATTATTTCCTACTTTCCACTTGCTAGCTTTGGGTTTAGTTTGCTCTTCTTTTTCTAGCTCTTTAAGGTGGAAGGCTAAATTAGTGATTTGAAATTGTTTTTAATGTAAGAATTTACAGCTGAATTACTTCCACTGCATTTCTTAAGTGGTGTGTTGTGTTTTTGTTTTTATTCATCTCAAAGTCTTTCTAATTTTCTTTCTGATTTCTTGTTTGATCCATTTATTCCTTAACCTTGTGTTGTTTAGATGACATATACTTGTGAGTTTTCCAGATTTTCTTCTGTTACTTCTAATTTATTCCATTGTAGTCATGTAAGATTCTTTGTATTATTTTTGACTTTTTAAATTTATGGAGACTTGTTTGGTGCTATGTGTCACATGTGCACTTGGGAAAAAAATGTGTATTCTGTTAGGTCAGGTGGTGTATTGTATTGTTCATATCTTGCATTTTCATTGCATTCATTTAGTTGTTCTGTTATAATTGAAAGTAGGGTATTGACATCTCTAACTATTACTGAACTGCCAGTTTTGTCAGTTTTTGCTTCATGTATTTTGGGGCTATATTGTTGGGAACATAGGTAATTGTTGTATCTTTTTGATGATTTGGATCCATTTATCACTATATAATCTTCTTTGTTACTTCTAACAGTTTTTTATCTTAAATTATTTTGTCAACCTAATGTCCATCTCTTTCAGTTGCTGTTTGGATTGAATATATTTTTTATTTTAACTTTTAAGTGTATCTTTGGATTTAAATTGAATCTCTTACAGATATAGCATATAGTAGTTGGATCATATAATACTCTTAAAAATCTATTCTTCCAATTGTTGCCTTTTATTTGGGGTAGTGATTTATTTATATTTAATGTAATTATTGATGAGGAAAGACTGCTACCCTTTGCTCTTTGTTTTGTCTTATATTGTTTTTGCTATTCAATTTTTCCATTTATGGTTTTCTTTTTTGTAAGATAGGTATATTTTCGTCTACCATTTTGATTCCCTTCCTATTTCTTAGACAGTTTATTTTTAGTAATTTTCTTAGTGATTGCCTTGTGAATTATAAATAATATCTTAATTTATAATAATACTGTTTGAATTAACACCAGCTTAGTTTTTTTTTTTTTTTTTTGAGACAGAGTCTCACTCTGTTGCTCAAGAGTAGAGTGCTGTGGCATCAGTCTAGCAACCTCAAACTCCTGGGCTCAAATGCTCTCGCTGCCTCAGCCACCTGAGTAGCTGGGACTACAGGCACCTGCTACAGTGCTCAGCTATTTCTTCTGTTCTTCATAGAGACAGGGTATAACTTTAGCTCAAGCTGGTCTCTAATGTCTGAGCTCAAGCAATCCACCCACCTCAGCCTCCCAGATCTGAGATTACTGGCTTAAGCCACAGAACCTGGCTAACTTTTTATAGTATATAAAAACTTGGTTTCTACCTACTTTTCTTCCTCTTCTATATTGTTGTGTCACAAGTTATATCTTTATGTATTATTTGTCAAATCTGCATGGATTTATAATTTTTATGCTGTTGTCTTGGAAATAATATAGGAAAACAGAGTTATAGATCATTGATACTGACTTATATTTACATATATAACCTTTACCAACATTCTTTATTTCTCCATATTTTTTATTTACTACCTAGTATCTTTTCTGTTGTAATTTATTCATTATGATTTTGTATAATGTTTGTAGTTGTTGCACTAGGTATTACAGAATACAATTTTAACTTGCTGCAGTCTATTTTGAATCAATATTTTATCACTTCATTTGGAATATGGAAATTTTATCAACATATAGGAACATTACTATTCCCCCTTTACACTGTAGTTATCTCCTCATCAGACTATATTATATTCTTTTCTTTCGACCATCAAAGTATTCTAAAGAATTCCAGAAATTAAGAATAGTCTGTTATGTTTACTTAGTTTACCATTTCTGTTGCTTGCTCTTTATCCCTAATGTTTCACATTCCCTTCTAGTATAATTTCTCTTCTCTCTGAGGAATTTCTGCTAATAACTCACTGACCTACTGTCTACAAAGTCTTTAGTAGTCCTTTGTCTGTGGTTGTTATTTCACATCTTAATTTTCGAATAATTTATTTGCTGAATATTCAATTCTGGGTTAACAATTCTTTTCATTCAGCACTTTAGAAAATGTTTGTCACTTCATTCTGACCTCATTGGTTTTTGTCAACAATTCTGCTTTTAAATCTTCAAATCTTATTTTTTTTTTTATGGATAACATTGTTCTACTCTTTTTAAAAAGAGTTTTGTTAGTAGTTTTTACTGGTTTGATTATGTTTTGTTAGTAGTTTTTACTGGTTTGATGATGATGTTTCTAGACATAAATTTCTTTGGGGTTATTTTTCTTTGGAGTTTGCCAAAGTTCTTGCATCTTTGTGTTTTGCAGCATTTGGGAAGGTTTCAGCCATTATTTCTTCACATATTTTCTTTCAGCACTGCACTTCCATTCCTGTCTTTTTGGACTCTAATGACTAGGATATTAGGATTTTTGTTGTGTCACATATTTCTGAGGCTCTGTTTGTTTTCCCTCATCTTTCTTCAGTGTTTTCATATTCAGTAGTTTATACTGATCTACCTTCTACCTTCCCATCCACTGACTCTTCCCTTGGTTACCAGAACTCTGCTATTGAGACAACTCAGGGTGTAGGTTTTTTGTTTGTTTATTCTAGAATTTTCTTTTTTTTTCTAGTATCTATTTCTTTGCTGATACTTTCTATTTTAAATATTGTTTCAAGGCTGTTATTGTTCTTTTGAGCATTTTAATATTGTCATTAAATATGAAGCATCTGATTGCAAATCAAAAGTTTATTATATCTCAAAGAAGCAGTATAATTAATCACAGTATGTGTCTAAACTATTGACACATTTTCACAATCTTAACAGTAGCTTATGCCAGTAGTGAAGAAGCCTGCAGAGTGAGTGGAGGTGAAATCGCAAAAGGCATTTTCTACAGTTTGTGGAGAATTGAATATTTTTCTTTGCAAGAAGTAGTGCAAAGCCTGGAAAAACTGGCTGTTAGTTGTTTTAAGGTCTGTTGAATTCAGTGGATGACAGAGAGTTTCCACGTTCAGCCTCTGTAGTTTGAGCAACTCTGTGGGTGCAACATGTGATCAAGTATTATCTTGTAAGAGGATTGCTCTGTCTCTATTGACCAATTTTGGCTCTTTATTGCAAGCATCCTCATCATGTCACCCAGCTGGATGCAATAGACATCTGCTGTAGTCAGTTGACCAGGTTTCATGAAGCTGTAGTGGATAATACTAGCACTGAACCACCAAACATACACCATTAGCTTTCTTTCTTAAATGAATATTCCATTTTGGACTGTGTTTTAGTGCTTCATTTTTATTCACCTATTGTGCTAAATGCTTGTGATTGTCAAAAAGAATTCATTTTTCTTCAGAGGTAATAATACAGTATGAAAATGGTTCACCTTTTTGTTGCAACTGCAAAGAAAGTCAAACTTTGAGATGATTTCTTTTCTGATGCTCTAATTAATGCAGAACCAATCTATCTAAATTTTTTTTTTTTTTTGGAGATAGAATCTCACTCCATCACCTTGAGCAGGGTGCCCTGGCATCATCGCAGCAACCTCAAACTTCTGGGCTCAAGTGATCCTTTTGCCTCAGCCTCCTGAGTAGTAGGGACTACAAGTGTGTAACACCATGCCTGGCTAGTTTTTCTATTTTTAGTAGAAATGAAGTCTCACTCTTGCTCAGGCTGGTCTTGAATTCCTAAGCTCAAGTGATCCATCCGCCTCAGCCTCTTAGAGTGCCAGGATTATAGATGTGAACCCCGATACCTGGCCTATCTAGCTCCTTTACCTTGCTAACTTATTTCAGTGGTCAAATATTATTGAAATAGTAATGTCAGACCTTGTTGCTCATTCATGCATAGGTTGAGATTTGCTTCCACTACAGCCTTAAGGTCCTCATTATTCACCTTGGCTTCAGGTTGCCCACGTTACTCACTTTTAAGATTAAAGTCACTAGAACACAACCTTTCAAACCATGAATGTACTGTGCATTGATTAGCCACATCCTTCTCAAACACTTCATTGATATTTTGTACTGTCTGTACTGCCTTGCTCCTATGATGTAACTCATATATGAAAATAACACAAATTTTTGACTTATCCATGAATTCACAAAAATTGCTGTAAAAATTTTTGAAAGATAATCACAAGCCAAAATGTGGGTTTGAAAGAGTAAGGATAAATCTTCTTGATAAAAATAAAACAAGAAGTGTCAAAACGAAATGTCAGAGATATCAACTGTCAAACTTAGTACTTAAGGAAATTAAACATTTTAAACTTAACCTATAGCAGCTGCTTTTGCAGATAATTCTGACATCTGTGCCATAACATGTTGCTATCTATTGATTTAGCTTTTCCTATACAAGCTGAGATTTTTTTGTGTTTTTTTATAGGGCAAATAATTTTGGATTGTGTTCTGGACATTGCCTGTATTAAGATAAAAGATTCTGGGTCCTGTTGATACTTTCTTTAGCAGGCAATTGACTAGGTTATAGGGTTGCCAGATTTAGGAAATAAAATGCAGAACACTTGGTTAAATTTGAATTTCAAATAAAGAATAAATTATGTTTTAGTGTAAATGCATATAAAAATTTTTATTTTTGTCTGAAATTCAAATTTAACCAGTTATCTTGTATATTACCTGGTAATTCTACTTCATTATTTTTAAGCCACAAGTTCTATCCACCTCTGTGGGCTGTTCTAATGTCAGTTCATTTTTCTTTTACTTTTTTTTTTTATTAAATCATAACTGTACATTAATGCAATTATGGGGCTTACATCAAACTGGTTAACATAGCCTTCACTCAGCATGGTGCCCTTAGTACAGTAGCCAACAATGACAACTGCAACAAAAAAATAGCCGGGCATTGTGGCAGGCACCTGTAGTCCCAGCTACTTGGGAGGCTGAGGGAAGAGAATCGCTTAAGCTCAAGAGTTTGAGGTTGCTGTGAGCTGTGACACAACGGCACTCTACCAAGGGCAACCTAATGAGACTCTGTCTTGAAAAAAAAAGAAAAAACCAACATAGCCTTCACCTCATTTGCTTAATTGTTGTGTGAAGACATTTATAATCGATTCTTAATAGATTTGACATGTACCCTTGCGATATGCACCATAGGTGAGGTCCCACCTATTACCCTCCTTCCACCCAGCCTATCCCCTCCTCTTGCCCTCCTCTTCCCTTTTTAATTCTGGGCTATAGTTGTGTTTTATTTTTCATATGAAAGTAAGGGTGAGTATATATTGGTTTCATAATAGTACTGAGTACATTCGGTACTTTTTCTTCCATTTTTGAAATACTTTACTAAGAAGAATATGTCCCAGCTCCATCCATGTAAACATAAAAGAGGTAAAGTCTCCATTTTTTAATGCTGCATAGTATTCCATGGTATACATATATCATAATTTATTAATCCATTCATGGGTTGATGGGCACTTGGGCTTCTTCCATGACTTGGCAATTATGAATTGGGCTGCAATAAACATTTTAGTGCAAATATCTTTGTTGTAAAATTATTTTTGCTCTTCTGGATATATACCTAGTAGAGGAATTGCAGGATCCAGTTTTTAAAGACTTTGCTATTTTATTTAGATCCTTCTGAGACCTGGGGAGAAGTTATTTGCTCTTTAATTATAGTATTTCCCATGCTAATTAGGATGAGATACACTTACTCTCAAATCATGGCTGAGTTCCTCCTATCCTCTGTCTCTCCAGCTCTAAGCTGCTCCTCCTTTTTGTTTTATGGACAGAAATCACCTACTTCCTTGATTCCTTCCACTTATAAGTTTAGAAGGACCGTAGTTCTGGTGTTCTTTCTTGCTGCATTCCCTGTTTAATCCTTATGGTTTGCTCAGAGAATGCAATACATTTTAGACCTAGTGTAATACACAGCACTTTTTCTCTCCCCTTGAATAGTTTGAAATTCAATCTTGATTTTGATAACCCTATGAGATTGTTAACAAAGGTGTCTGGAAAGGAAATCATGACACATACTATAACATGGATGAACCTTGAAGACATTTTACATTGATTAAAATAAGCCAGTCACAAGAGGACAAATGCTATGTAATTCCACTTTTATGAGGTGCCTAGAGTAGCCAAATTCAGAGACAGAAAGTAGAATGGTGGTGGCTGGGGAGCTGGGTAGAAGGAGGAAAGGGTGGTTATTGTTTAATGGGTACAGAGTTTTAGTTTGGGAAGATGAAAAATGTGAGTGATGGTGCTAATTGCACATCAGTATGAATGCTCTTGATGTCACTGAACTGTACATTTAAAAATGGTTAAAATGGCAGATTTTATGTTGTTTAAATTTTATGGAATGCCACAGATATCTGAACCTAGAGTAGCTTCAGCTGGGTGTTGTTCAGACACTTAAAAAAGTGACGCATAGCCAGTTAGCCAGTCTCCCTGCAGTAGCAAATGACCCTGAGGCAAGAGGGCACCTAGAAGGTCAATTCTATAATTTCCCAGTTTTACAGAGGATAAGCAGCTATAGGTTAATATTTTGTTAAAAATTATAAATTTTGTTAGAAGAGTTAGGATTTGAATTTAGGCAGCCTGTGTTCAGATGCTGGGTTTTTAATTACTATGTCATACTATCCACAACAATGAGGAAAGGATCATGACTCTTTTCTATTGACTGACATTTAGCATAGAATGTAGCACAGAATAGGTATTAAATAGTAGGTATTCAGCATTGTATAATAATTTGTGAGAGTTTTCTCAGAGCCTATTCAGATAATTGATATTCTTCAGTTCTTTCTTTGTGAAAATGGAGCTTTGTATCTTTACTGCCTAATGTTTTTATACATAGCAGAAACCCATTAGATGTGAATTAATTGAATTAATATAAAAATATGATATATATGAGGATAAAAATCCTTATTTCACCTTTTTTGGTAGTAATCTTTTAAGTTTGATAGAAGAAAATAGTAGAACAATGAAGCAATCCTTTTACTTAGCCAAATTTAATAGTTGAACAGCTGATTTAAATTATTTTTTATCTTTACTTCCTTTTCTAGAGTGGAAATTCCATTCGTGTCGTAAAATGGATTTATTTTGGCTCAGGAAATTTGCAGTTCTACTCTGGAAAATTTTTCTCTTGAAGGTAAGTTCATGTATCTGTGGGAAATGATTGTAAAGGTTAATAAAGCCAATGGGAAATTTTTAAAAAGCTCCTTCATTTCATTTTAGTTTATGGCTTTTTTTTTTATTGTTGTTCCAAGGCTGAGGGTAGCATATTTAAATCTAAAGAATACTGATAGGGTGAATTAAAGGAATGAATAATGAAATATTCAAAAGGTTGAGAAAGACAAGCTAGGAAACACTTCTCATTATAAAATGAAGCAGAATAATATAAGTTTGTATTGTATGTTTATGTACACACAGGAGTATAAGTACACACATACATACACACCCACACACACCCACACACACTTTTAGGTTAATTAACATAATCCTTTTGTTTCTTTTGTAGAGGCGGAAACTAATTGGTTTACTTGTGGAAACTGGACTGGCATTTTTACTTTTGGCATTCATTTTGCTGAGCCGTAGTTTAGTACGTAAGGAGTTTCGGAATGCTTCCATTTATGATCCTCTTCCTTTGATACTACCTGTTTTCACTAATACTTCAATTGTATATGAGTTGGTTTATGTGCCTTCTGGAAGTGATGTGGCAAAAAATATTACTGAGATGGTGAAAAGGGAATTAAACTTCAATTTTAAAGGTTAGCAAACAAATCTCTAATATCTAAAAGTTTTCTATAGAATGTATTATTAACTTTTTAGAAGAGTCATGCTTTAGTAACTTTCATAATTTATGCATTAATCTCCTAAATATGCAGTATGGATTTTGTTAAATAATTTGACATATGTTTATGGTATAATCATTATTGAAGTATAATATTTAAAATTAAATGACTGAGTTCCTATCTGGTTCTTTAACTCTAAATCTTCTTTTTCATGGGTCATGCTTCTTCAACTACAGTAAGTACCTGATAGTGTGCCAAGGAGACACCAAGTCTCAAGATTAATCAGATATTTTTCATGAGTGCATAAACTTTATTTGAGGTTATTAATTTTAAACATTTTATAAAAATATTATTTAAGTGTGACATATGAATACATTTGAAAAGAAAATTTAAAAATTAGAAATATACAACAAAATGCTGATCTTCTTAACTTCTCCTTACTCCTGATTTCTTTCTCTGTGATTTATCTTCTCTAATGACACCATTAGAAATTTTGGGGAAGGGATCAAGATGGCTAACTAGACAGTAGGTAGTATGTGCCTCCATCACAGAAGGGAACCAGAATGGTAAGTAGACACATTTTAAATTGATCATATGGGAGAGAACACTTAAGATTCACCATAGAAGTGACAGGAAGCACCAAAAGTTAGTAAGCAGAGAGTTTAAGGAAGCTTGCCTGTCTGGGGACTGGCTGAAAGCTGGGGAAACTCCTGGATGCAGGGAAATGGTAAGACAAAACCCCCCAGTACTCCATATTCTGAAGTGGGGTTTTGCCATTTTGAGTATGGGAGAACCCCTTGATCCATGCAGGACTTGTGCCTAATATACGTAGCTGCTTAGAGATTATGCAAAGACATTGCTTCAGAAAAGGAATCCACATGGAATGCCACAGATATCTGAACCTAGAGTAGCTTCAGCTGGGTGTTGTTCAGAGAACCTAGATACTGGGGATCTAAAGATTTGGTTCCTGCCACTGCTCTGCTCCAAGGAGGGAGAGGAAAGGGCAGGTATTGCTATGCCCTCCTGGCCTTCCTAGCTTGGGCTGCTGTTGAGACTGAGACATGAACCAACCACACTCCCCACAACTTCTGGCCCACAGTGCTTGTCTGGGAGGGACTTCATCCTGTCTGATCATAGGCCCAAGACACAATTTTTTTTTTTTTTTTTTGTTGACCTGTGTTACTGAAAGAGAAAAGTTTATTATACCCATCAAAGTTAGAGGTGCACGAGCCATCCTAGATTTTCCAGACAAGCTGAATTTTTCCACTTGCCCTGTCAAATACAGCACCCAGAAGATTCTGCTGGTACGAAACATTGGCAAAAAAGATGCTGTGTTTCACATCAAAACAGACAGGTATATATTCTTTTATATATTTCATTTTTGATTGGTTATAGCTAAATCTAGTCCCAGTACAAGTAATTTTCTAGAATAGCATTGTGGGTGGAACTGCTTGTTATAATCTTTAATTGCAAAGATGGGAGTCCTCACTGAGGTAGGGTAGACTTCTTAATCCTTAGAGAAAACTAAAACTCAAGATTTAATGTCTTATATGCATTTTTTTCTAAATCTTCTTACTTGTTTCATTGTTTTTTTTCATATTCAAGCATATTCTTTTTTTTCTTTTAATCTTTTTTTT
>CAUYQV010032658.1:0-22325 GCA_963574575.1 Galagoides demidoff
CTCCAACTCCTGGGTTCAAGCGAGTCTCCTGCCTCTGCCTCCCAAGTAGCTGGGACCACAGGCGCCAGCCACAACGCCCGGCCATTTTTTGGTTGCAGCCATCATTGTTGTTTGGCGGGCCCGGGCTGGGGATTCGAACCCACCACCTTAGGTGTATGTGGCTGGCACCTTAGCCGACTGAGCCACAGGCGCCGAGCCGTGACTAATCTTCTTATGGGCAAAAGGAATGTTCCCTTAAGTCCATATTTAATTTCAGTATGGAAATTGAATACATATCAACCTAAAACCCATTCACATTTCAGAATAGAGAAATGTGCAATCTCTAAGGCATTAATTTTTAATTAAAAAAAAGATAGGTATATGAAAAACAGAACTATGGAACTTGAAGAAAATGTATACATTGTTATACATTTTTGTGAAAGCAAGCCTAACAGTAATAGCTTTGAAATAAAAAGCATTTGATTAAAGTAAAATTAAAGACATTCAAAAGTTTAACATCTCATTATATGTTTCATTATAACAAATTAGTTACAATGAGAATTCTTTGTTTCTGTGTAACTTCCAGTATATGCTTAGCACTCAATAAATGTTAAACAGGGCAGCACCCCTGGCTCAGAGGAATAGGGCACACCCATATGCTAGAGGTGGTGGGTTCAAACCCAGCCCCAGCCAAAAACTGAAAAAAATAAATAAATAAATAAATAAATACATAAATGTTAAACAGTAAAATATGAGTTAGGCTAATCAACACACATCTAAAACACACTTTATTAAATTGGAGCCTATTTAAATTTTTTTTTTTTTTTTTTGAGACAGAGCCTCAAGCTGTTGCCCTGGGTAGAGTATCGTGGCATCACAGCTCACAGTAACCTCCAACTCTTGGGCTCAAGCGAGTCTCCTGCCTCTGCCTCCCAAGTAGCTGGGACTACAGGCGCCCACCACAACGCCTGGCTATTTTTTGCTTGCAGCCATCATTGTTGTTTCACAGGCCCAGGCTGGACTTGAACCAGCCAGCTCAGGTGTATGTGGCTGGCGCCTTAGGCGCTTGAACCACAGGCGCTGAGCCTTAAATTTTCTACTATAGAATCTGACATGTCACTGATTCATGGCTCAATAAAAAAAAAAACCTATCAAACTGAGATTGGTGGTTTTATTTATTTATTTTTTGAGACAAAGTCTCATTATGTTGCCCTGGGTAGAGTGTCATGGGATCACAGCTCACAGCAACCTCAAACTCTTGGGCTTAAGGGATTCTCTTGCTTCAGCCTCCCGAGTAGCTGAGACTATAGGTGTCCGCCATGATGCCTGGCTATTTTTGGTTGCAGTGTCATTGTTGTTTAGCAGGCCTGGGCCGGGCTTAAAACCGCCAGCCTCGGTATATGTGGCTGGTGCCCTACTCACTGAGTTACAGGAGCCAAGCCAAGATGTGTGGTTTTAAATAAATATTTTAGTAATAAATGACCAGAGAAAACAAATATATATAGTCAAAATTAGACTAACAGTATTTTAAAATAAAGAATTTCATACTACAATTAGTTTGCTCTGTATAGAAAATTCTACAAACCTTTTGAATATGCATTTGATATAACAAAGAAAAACAAGGGAATGAAATATAATAAAGGCAAGCTATATAGAGACAGACTAAACGTGGACAAAACTTAAAGGACAACAGAAATGAAAATAACATTCAGAATTATCACTCCTATACTGCAGCGCGCAGTTCCTGAGTTATGCTGTCTGTAATTTATACACATGATGGACAGCTCATTAAGGGACATACCTGTAACCATTATAACCAATAGTGGCTAAAGGCAGTCAAGCCATAATGTCTATTTAACCAATGAGATAAGAAGAGGATGAA
This sequence comes from Galagoides demidoff, assembly GCA_963574575.1. Classification (NCBI taxonomy): domain Eukaryota; kingdom Metazoa; phylum Chordata; class Mammalia; order Primates; family Galagidae; genus Galagoides; species Galagoides demidoff. The sequence continues at coordinate 1,862 of CAUYQV010032658.1, forward strand.
GCCAGTGGTAGCATTTTATTTTATTTTTTTGAGACAGAGCCTCAAGCTATCCCTCTGGGTAGAGTGCTGTAGCATCATAGCTCACAGCAACCTCCAACTCCTGGGCTCAAGCAATTCTCCTGCCTCAGCCTCCCAAGTAGCTGGGACCACAGGAGCCCGCCACAATGCCTGGCTATTTTTTGGTTGCAGCTGTCATTGTTGTTTGGCGGGCCCTGGGCTGGATTCAAACCCGCCACCTTAGGTGTATGTGGCTGGCGCCTTAGCCACTTGAGCCAAGCCAGTGGTAGCATTTTAAAATAAGTGACAGAAAGTTTAAACTTATATCCAAAATAATACCTACATTCTAGACTCTTCTGTGTTAAATCTTTGAGAGAAGAGAAAAATCAATGCAACAAGATTCATATATTAATAAATCAAAATCTTGATTTAACCAATAACTAGAAAAATCTTACAATAAGTAGAAAGGAATGTTCAACTCACCGCCTGACGGTTGACTTCTGTGCTCTTGTCCTTTAGATTTAGTGGGAGAAGCAAATGGGCTCATTTTACAAGTCCCAGTTGTTGGGGAGTAAGTTGTAGTACTCAACTTCCTTACGATTTCTAAAGACTCAAATGACTGGAAATAAATAATAATTTGGGACAGTTTAGATCTCTGAAGATACTCATCTTTAAAAATGCAGCAAAATTCAAGTCAGCATTTGTTTCTTTGCTCTTTCTCTTCAGGTTTCAAGTATACTCAATTGCCCCTGTCAAAGTGAACAGGGCTCTTTCAAATCAGGGAGACATTTCAGGTCTCCATGACCTAGTCTTTCATAGTTGACGTTTGTGAAATCCTAACGTTAAAGGTTTACTACATTCAGAGATGGTGTTTCCAAACATTAGACACAGCCAACTCTCCCAACCACATCTTAACTTTGCTTTTATCTGAACCTGACATATAATTATGGGACCAGAACAGGAAAAAACAGAGGTGTCAAATACTAAGACCCTCTAGGAAATCCTAGGAAGGATCAGTCTGTTCTAAACCTTCACAGAAGTGCTCTGACATAGTATCTTAATCTAATAATGATGAAAATAATGCCCAAACAGTTGAGTCTGGCACTTGAGTAAGGCCTTTCAGATCTGGCCCATCATACACAACTGACCCTGTAGCTCCTCTTTTGTGTTCCCGGAGTGCTGAGCACACCTCTCAGGCAGGTAACATTTTAGTAAGTTTTTACTACTTGTCTGTCTACCCCATTAAAATTTGTTCTCAAAAGTCAATAATTTTGTCATCTTCATACCTTAGAGAGCTAAAAAATGTATATAAGAATTAATGACTTAGGCTTGATGCCTGTAGCCTCAGTCTGCTAGGGCACCAGCCACATACATCAGAGGGGGCGGATTAGAATCCAACCTGGGCCTGCCAAACAATGACAACTACAACCAAAAAACAGCTGGGCATTGTGGTGGGCGCCTGTAGTCCCAGCTACTTGGGAGACTAAGGCAAGAGAATCACTTAAGCCCAGGAGTATGAGGTTGCTGGGAGCTGTGATGCCACAGCACTCTACTAAGGGCAACATAGTAAGACTCTGTCTCAAAAAAAAAAAAAAAAAAAAGAACTAATGACTTAAAAGACATAGTCCAAGAAGCTTGCCACACACTCTACTAAATATCTAATCAACTTGCTGATCCGCACATTCACCCAGTATTCACCAGCACCCACAATTTCAGTCAGTAGGCTACTGACCCCCACTTGGGGGTCTCAGATTGTTTTGTGATTTCAGCTGGGAACGTTCTCTTTCTTATCTTCCCTAAGACTTAGTCTTTCTTTAATATAACAAGTTACCCTGACCTCAAGCAGTATCTACCAAAAGTCACACAGCAAAGAAGAAGCCTTAGCACTGCGCTACAGAAATTAGGAGAAGGGAAACCAAAGTGGGCTGCAATAATCTGTCATGGAGAATAAAAGGCCTGGCACCCTGGAATGCCGAGTGAGGAGACAGCACAGGACGGGAGCGGGGGATGGAGAGGTCTGAGGCTCAGTGCTGCCAGGGCACTGTACAACTAAACTGTAGCTTGGTAGTTGACTTGAAATAGTGGCAGAAATAGTGGCTGTGTCACCTTTTTCAATAATCTTGGTATAAGTCCCAAAACCTATAACATCAAAAATATTTTTTATAGTTAAGATTTTATATGATAAATATTTCTTTTTATTGGGGACCAAAAAGTGTTCCTTATTTTATGTATCCATAGTAGCCACAAATGTAACCAGTATCTTTATTTATGTATTCATTTTGTTTGTTTGTTTCTTGAGATAGTCTTACTATGTTGCCCTTGGTAGGGTGTTGTGGCATCACAGCTCATAGCAGCCTCCAACTCCTGGGCTTAAGCGATGCTCTTGCCTCAGCCTCCCAAGCAGCTGGGACTACAGGTGCCTGCCACAACACCCAGCTATTTTTTGGTTGTAGTTGTCATTGTTTGGCAGGCCAAGGCTGGATTTGAACCCGCCAGCTCTGGTGTATGTGGCTGGTGCCTTAGCAGCTTGAGCTACAGGCACCAAGCCCCAATATCTTTTTTTAAAAAATCAAACTATACTATCAAAGTTATAACTCTAAAACAATCTCTTTTGTAAGGTAAAAGGGTTTTAAGTGTCTGTAACAGGTGGTTACTATTACCTCTCCACCTTGAGTTTTCACATGCTTACATGTATTCAGTCATAAACTATGACATTTATCCAATCTCTACTCTACTTTTCCGAGAATTTATTGCCCAGAACTATTTCACTGTATATGTACAAGAAATGAAAGTTGCTACCCTAATGTACATTTATGTCAATCTGTTTTCCTATTTTCTCCAAAACATTATTTTATCCAATCGCCAAATGTCTATACACTACAACTGTAGATCATACATTTCTCCTTGAAAATAATTCTGTAGCTTTCAGAAAATAACTGTGTGTGTGTGTGTGTGTGTATGTGTGTGTGTGCAGTATACGCATCTACATTCAGCTTCACTTTAATACTGAGGCTTTTCTCCTTTTGGGGGAGTCATTCATGTCGGCTGAAAGGAAAACGTCTGTCTACAACTACTACCCACAGAAGGAAAACTGAAAATCTACCTTTCTCTATTATCTCACTAAATATTTTTCAGTAAATACTGCATTTGTGTATTGCCCTCCTGGTATACACAAAGGCATGAGCTTACTTCCCTAAGTCTTTCCCTCAAGGTTTTTTTTTTGTTTTTTGTTTTTTTTAAATCAAGGTCTTCTCACTTAATCTCTAAAGATTAAAAGCAAGTCTAGAATCCGTCTAAGAATTTCCCCTCTGCCATCTCCCAACTTTGAAGGTCTTAGCCTACTCACGAGTCTCCCACGCCAGGAGGAACTATGAAGACTGGGGTCTGGGAGAAGACTGAGCTACCAAGGGGGAAGTCAGTCATCTTTCCACTCAGCAAGGTGAGCAGGACCTACCTGGCTGTCAGAAAAACAGGAGAAGGAAAACTGAGAGAGGATTTGGCTAGAGAAAGATGTAAACAAAATGTAAAAAAATAGATGTAACAACCACTTGTATAATAATTTACAACTGCTTCTAGTATTTACTGACTCAGAGATATTTAGCACTACTACTAAATTTTTTAAAAATGCCACGTCCTAAGGTTCTATGATCAGTGTAAATGCTGTTGTACTTTTTGTAAGGAGGTCAAACCTTTTACATAGCAAAACTAAAATTTGGGCATTGATTTTCTGACTAAAAAAAAAAAAAAATCAATGTTCTTTCCATAATTTCAAGTAGATATGACATTCTCCTTCAATATCCCTCACAAGTTGTGAGTGGTTAAAGTATATTCACCTCTACTGAAAAGGTGCCTGCAATTGTATTGATTTTTTACCTATTATAAACAAGTCTAGAAAGTGCTAACTAAGAGTTCTTATAGGATGAAATATGGGATATAAAAGATCTGCTATTATTATAATGAAGTACCAGCCTGTGCTAAAATATTCAAAACAGGCATTATAGGGATTATAGGGATTTGATCTGCCAGAAATAAAAGGGCAGCCACGGGAGATATTTCTTCGCAAACTTATAGGAGTTAACTAGGTTACTGGAATACCCCACATAAGATGTAATTATTAGGCACTACTAGTATTAATCATGGAATTTACATTAGAAAACTCTAAATACTAGTTTCCAGGGCCTAGGATTCTTACAAGACTACTAGATATCAACTAACTTCTTAACAGCTGCCACAGTCACCATCCTTTAGGCCAAGCGTCCTCAAACAACGGCCTGCAGACTGACATTTATCTGGCCCGCCAGGTGTTTTTGCCACTGCTGCCTGTCCTGCTTAGCAGCCAACTTGTCCCGGGGCCCACAGTCTGGCCTTCCAACAGTCTGAGGGACAGTGAACTGGCCCCCTGTTTAAAAAGTTTGAGGACCCCTACTTTAGGCCCTGATAATGTTGGGGTTTTGTGGTTTTTATGGCAGCTATGGAGAACAATAACATTTTGCCCCTTATCTCAGTGATCTTACAGAGACAGCAGGAAAAGAATCTGATCAATACGTTAGATCTACAATAATGGAAATGCTGTTTTTTAAGTGTTTGATACACAGGGATACCCACCCCTAATTGAATTGTCTACTCAAGATCTATAAATTTAATAATATATCAATTTCACCTTGATAAAAAAATTAGCAAGAAAAATAAAATACTGGCTGAAAAAGTTGATGCACTAGTTATTCTATTTGTGCTCATTTTTCAGAATTTTAATGTATTAAAATATTAATTTTAATAATAAAATTATTACCTCTCTTGCGCTATAATCCTCAAAGTTGTTTTTTTTCTTTTTTAGGTAGGCGCAAGAGCATCAAGAAGTTTTCTGTGAAATATTTTCGTGACTATTTCCCATCAGGCCTTCATGTAACCTTTTATTTCTCAGATGAGATGAATTCCACCCTAGACTTTTTTGTTTACTAAAGTATGATTTACATACAATAAAATGCACAGATTTTATTCAGCTTAATGAGTTTGACAACTGTATATGCTGATGCAACGACTATCCAAGATACACATTTCCATCGCCCCAGAAGGGTCCCTAGGTCCCATTCAATTTCTACCCCCCAGCTCAGAAGCTCCAATTCCTATGAACACGCATAGATCTGCCTGCACTTGAACTTCATATAAATGAAGTATATAACTCCGTATTTTGTTTCTTTTGCTTAACATGCTTTTGACGTCATCTACCAGGCTGTGTGTGTTAGTAATGTGTTTGTGTCTAATGTTAAGTAGCGTTCCTTCATTGAAATATACCCAAATTTGCTTTTCATTTTCTTGATTATGAACATGTATGTTGTTTGCAGTTTGGGGCTATTATGAATTAAGTTGCTAAGAACATTCTTATACATGTCTTTTTGCATAAATATATGATTGTTTCCTTGTTTCCACCTAAGAGTGGAATTGATAAGTTATAAGATGGATACAGGTTTAATATTTTATGTATAAATATGCTTTAAGCTAAATGTTTAAATCATTTAAAATCCCCATCAATATAGGAGACTTCCAGCTGTTTCATATCCTCACCAGCCTTCAGTGGATTTTGTTTGTTTTAGCCGAATTAGTTAGGATACAAACTGTCACTCTCTGGCTATTCATGTCAGCAGGAGAGTGGTGTCCTTTTGTGGTTTTAATTAATATTTCTCACAATTACAGTGGACATTTTTGTGTGAGCTAATTATCCACTCAAATGTTTCTTTTGTGAAATGTCTATTTAAACTTTTGTACTTTTATTGGATTGTCTTTTCATTACTTATTTGTATACTCTGAATAACATCTTTTCTCAGATACATGCATTGCAAACATAATTCTTTTTGATCCATGGCTTGCATATTCATTTTCTTAGTGGTGTCTTCTGATGAGCAGAAATTTTTTATTTTCATAATATTCTATTTATCATCTTTTATGATAAGACTTTTTTTGTGTGTCTTAAGAAATTTTTGTCTAGCCTCGGTGCCTGTAGTTCAGCGGCTAGGGTGCCAGCCATATAACACCGGAGCTGGTGGGTTCAAATCCAGCCTGGCTGCCAAAAAATAGCCGGGCATTGTGGTGGGCGCCTGTAGTCCCAGCTACTCAGGAGGCTGAGGCAAGAGAATTGCTAAAGCCCAAGAGTTGGAGGTTGCTGTGAGCTTTGATGCCACACACTCTACTGAGGGTGACATAGTGACACTCTGTCTCACACACACAAAAAAGATAAAGAAATTTTTGCCTACTCTAAGGTCGGAAAGATAGTTTCTTATATGTTCTTCCAGAAGCTTTAGGCTTTTGGCTTTACTAAAGTAAAGTCTATGATCCTTCTCAGATTAACTTTTCTCATGAATAAGATATGAAGTGTACATGAATTTTGTATATGAAGTGGGGTTAATTTTTTTCCCTAAGTTTACCATTTATTAAAGACTTTCTTTTTTCCCATCAGATAATCCAAAATTTTAAAATATTTCTTATTAAATATAGTCAAGTTCTAAAAATAATATGAATCAAAAACAGTGTTAGACATAAAGTTTTCCAAAGAGAATGAAGATTCTTGAAGTACATGTGTATTTAAACAACTGTAGAAAAAGAAAAATAGTTGTAGTGTATGGAAGGGGCACTAGGCTCATGGACTGGCTTGCTGCTCCCCCCTGTGCTGCCTGGTCACACCAGTCGTCTGAACTCCACTTTCCTCACCCAAGGGGTATATTCCCTCACTTTCAGGTATATTCTCTCACTTCAGTAGCAAAGAGGGAAGAATTATGACGGGGCAGCCGAGAGCACTGGCACTGCTGTGTCTGTCAGTCTATAACCCACTGCATCACCCTCTTTCGGGGCACCAGGGGTGAAGGCTACAAAGGAATTCCAATCATGCTATTCAAACAAAAAAAAGGAAAAGTACTTTTGTGAAAAACCTCCCTAGAACCTGCCCACTTTATCTGAGACACCATTCCCACAATTTTCAGCTTTGGAAAGAGGCCTGGATAAGGAAGTTGTTTTCCTTTTAAAGAAGGGTATATAATAATATTATATGTCCTATGCCAGAATGAAAAGATGAAGCATGAAGCCAGCTGATGGCCCCTCCCAGAAGCCACTGCATCCTGCAGAAGGGAATCTGAGGTAGAGAGATTAGAGCAGGGCTCTTCCATGTGTCTCCTTATAGTCCACTCCTAAGACAGGAGGCTGGGAGATCCAAGCAACGAGTGTGATGGCAAGCAAGGGGCGGCTGGGAACGGTTGCGGACACACAAGTCCTAAGCTCACTCCCACCTGAATCAGGACACTCTGATTTTACCAGTGTGCCCCACTGAATCAGGAACAGTTGCAGACACACAACTCCTAAGCTCATTCCCACTTGAATCAGGACACTCCGATTTTACCGGTGTGCTCCACTGAATCAGGAACAGTTGCAGACACACAACTCCTAAGCTCACTCCCACCTGAATCAGGAATAGTTGCAGACACACAACTCCTAAGCTCACTCCCACCTGAATCAGGACACTCTGATTTTACTGCTTTGCTCCACTGAATAACTGAAAATATCAGAAAGAGCTGAGGAAACAGAAGAAAAATGTCAAAGAAAGGCCCAGGCTAGGATGCTAGAAACCAGCTTGAAGCAGCTGGTGGCCATTTGGTACTGAGCTAAGTCCCTGGGTTTAAAGGGACAGGACTGGGCCAAACATAACAATGTATTTTTCTAATATGGGATATTAGCTGTGGCACTGGCTACCTTAACACATCTTCAAGCGAAGAAAAAATGGACAGAAAGGCTCATGGAGCCTTGGTGACAATTTACTTCATGAAGAGAATGGGTTCTGAAATGGCCATTCTTTTCCATTCAAATAATGTTACCATATCCGAGAACAGTTTTGGGACAGGAAAGAACAGTATTTCATTTCAAGCTGGACTACTCATCTACCAAAATACCATTCTGACCAGAGAAACAGATGCAGAATTACAGTCACAGCTGCATTCTGCACAGAACAAATTGGATAATGGTACTCTAAATTGCTAATTACACTGTTAATGATTTTTTTTACTGTCATTGCGGTATTTTGCTACCTTTGTTTAAAATTTTTTAAAAAGCACCTAGGAAGTTTTTAAATGGTAAATTTCTGTTTTCTTAAATACCATTGAGTCTTCCAAAGAGAAATTCCACCTGAAACCCATTTCCTGAAATGGCATTCACAGGAGATTTTGTAGGAGCCCTTTTATTGACTAGCTATTCGTTTCAATTTACTTGTTCACTGCTTTACTTGTATTTAAGATTACTGAGTACTAGTGTTTGTATCCAGAACCATGGTTGGAATGAAAAGATAACAAACTAACATATGCCATGATATGCTGGCACTAGGAATGTGCTATGACTAGATTTACAAAAGTTATAGCAACATTACAATTTTATTTTTACTGGATAACTATGGTGAAATTGATCACAATGTTAGTATTCTGTCATTTAATCCATGCCAGCATAATTGAAGGAGGTAATTACATTCTTGATATAAAAATGCTGCTAATGTTTTTATTTCATTTTAGCAGTTTATGGTATGCAGATTAAAGGTATTGCCATCGTTCTATGTTGTTTTTTTGTACATTAAGCAGCAGACTACTTTTTTCTACAAATAGTGAACTAATTGCTACTGAATTATTTCATTAGGTTTCTAAATAACTTATTTCCTAAGCACCTCAAAATAACCAGAAATCTCCACACATTAGTTTTGCAAAAAATATTTTATATACAAAAAATAGTGTATCAATTATAGTATATTGTGTTTTGGTAATTTTTATATTAGCAAAGTAAATCAGTAGTTAAAAATTAAAAATACAAATCACAAATTATTAAGCAAATACTTACCTTTTCTTTTACTAGACCATCTAATTTCAGTGATCTTTTAACCCTGCAAATAAAATATTTGAAGAAATATTATATTTGATATGCTTTATGTAGCCAAATATTAAAGATCTATAAACAAAGATTCTAAGTTACTTTTGTCAACCACTTTTATAGTATTTCTTAAAGCAGAATATCATATGAAAATAGCAATTATTTATGACGATGGTTTGTTTTTAATAGCATATTTCAAAACAATGATAATTAAATATTTAAATGGATCACTTTTTTATATATGTAGTTTTAAATACACAGACTACCACACAATTTAAATACTAAAGTCATGTTATAAAAGTCTTAGTAAAATATTAGTGTATCTATCTACTTTAAAATACCACTAATCAAGAATCACACTAAAGAGCAAAATAACTCAGATGCCTTCCATGGAGATGTTGAAAGTCTATGATTTGCAGATATAATGCACTAGGTGCTGAAGGTGTGAGCAAGGTAAAAAAGTTTTGCACATTATTCCAGCTTTAAACGTGATTCAGTGCAGCCAGACTAGGACTTAACGGAGGAGCAGATGCTCTATGTCTTTACAAGTCCCCAATCCATAAGAAACTACGTTTTGTTTCCTTCACTAAACTGATTCAGGAACATGCCAGGCTCTCTCCATGCAAAATCTGTTCTACTAAAACGGATGCCCAGCTGTTGGTGACAATGCTTAGAAAGTAAAGCTGAATATTTATAATACTTTATTTCATACAGCTGTCTTGTAAAGAGCAGTCATCAACATTTTATTGAATGCAGGCTAAATGCTCAGAGGAGAAAAAGGTCAATATAAATTAAAACTAGTTTTCCCAGTGACAAATGCAAAAGTACTTTCTTGATTCCTGAGAAACATAAATTAAACAATTTAAAATATTAGAGAATTACAGCATAAAGCAAAAGAAGACTGGTGTTTTTATTTGTTTGTTTTAGACAGAGTGAGATTCTGTCACCCTGGGGTTGAGTGCTGTGGCCTTATAGCTCTCAATAACTTCAAACTCCTGGGCTCAAGCGATCCTCATGGGAGTAGCTGGGACTACAGGCACCCACCATAATGCCCAGCCAATTTTTCTTTTTTTCTCTTTCTTTAGTAAAAATAGGGGTCTTAGCCCTTGCTCAGGCTGGTCTGGAACTCCTGAGCTCAAGCAATCCGCCCATCTTGGCCTCCCAGAGTGCTAGGATCACAGGCGTGAACCCACTGCGCTCAGCCCAAAAAAGGCTGTATGATAAAGATTTCATTATACAAACCAAAAACCATTTTGAATAGATCTGAGAAAATGACTATTCATAAATAACTACTAATTTATAGACAGCAACAAGAACAAATAGAAGAGATGGTCACTTTAAGAAAATTACTAGGTAGTAAAAATACTAAATACAAAAATTCAATCTATTTTAAAAGGGTTTACTTAATATTGCTTGATTGTATGATTATCCACATTAGCCTATCACATTTTTCTTGAGATTAATTAAACTGGTTTAAAGAATTATTTATATCTTTTACAAGTTCACTTGAAATGAATTTAATGTGAATTCTTAATTCAAAAAAGATAGGTATATGAACAAATAAAAATGGAAGATAATTTTTAAAAAATTATATTTCACTTTGGCATATACATCGCCCTATTTAGGTATGTGAGATGTTCTGTTACTTATAACACTTCAAAAATATAAATCAAAAAATTAGGCCAGGCACAGTGTCTCATACCTATAATCCCAGCACTCTGGGAGGCTGAGGCTGGCAGACTGCTTGAGTTCAGGAGTTTGAGACCAGCCTGAGCAAGAATCAGGACCCTGTCTCTACAAAAAAGATCCACCCAGGCATTGTGGTGGGTGCCTGTAATCTCAGCTACTCAGGAGGCTGAGGTAAGAGGATCACTTGAGGCCAGAAGTATGAGGTTGCTGTGAGCTGTAAGGCCACAGCACTCTTTTGAGGGTGAAAGTGAGACTGTCTTACAAAAAAAGAAAGAAAAAAAAGAAAGAAATAAAAAAACTAAAGTTACATAGTACTGCATTTCTTTCTTTTTTTTTTTTTTTTTGGTAGAGACAGAGTCTCACTTTATCACCCTCAGTAGAATGCTGTGGTGTAACACAGCTCATAGCAACCTCCAACTCCTAGGCTTAGGCAAATCTCTTGCCTCAGCCTCCCGAGTAGCTGGGACTACAGGCACCCGCCACAACGCCCAGCTATTTTTTTTTTTGTTGCTGTTTGGCCAGGGCTGGGTTTGAACCTGCCAACCCACTGAGCCACAGGTGCTGCCCAGTAAGGCACTTCTTATCTTTTGTTTCTAAGATGCAATACTATCTTTTAGGACACTAACTCCATCCTGATGTTAACTGTTCAAAATATTATTGCTTTATTACCAATGGTTAATTCTTAGAAAAAGTAAATACTTGGATTTAAAAGGTTTATAGATTAGGTCCGAGGTCACCCAAGGAAATATGTAGAGTTAAGTAAGAAAGTGATCTTAAAATAGGTTGTCATCTCCCACTTTACCTGAGAAAGTGAGAATCTAAAAACGTGTTATGTAGTGTTCAGATAATTCAGGCATCTAACAACGAAAAGCTGAAATTACTTACAAGAATCCTAGAAAGATTTAATAAACAACACTAGAAAAAATATAAAACATCATTTAGTTCAACAATAGGGAAAAGCGTTTGTGCAACTTGTCTACTGTCACAGATCCTGAGGGAAAGAAACTCAGATCTCAGGTCCTGTGCATAACACATCTTTGTTGAACTGAGGAAGAGGGAATTGAAGAAAAGTGAACCTACTAGAGGAACTTATGGCCACCTATTCTTAACTTTGTATTAGAACTGAACCCAATCACTGTCAAGTTATCATTCATTAAAGTAAAGAGCTGCTATATACAAGGTACCCTTTTACCCACGAATAACTGTGCCAAAACCCAGGAATAGACACCTCAGATGCTCGTGAAATGTATGATGTGAGGTTCTCGGAGCACAGCAGGAAAGTAAGGCCCAGTGGGAAAGTAGAATCACCCGAACACCTCTGTTTCTGAGAGGAAGGAGCTTTATTCCAGCGGGCAGAGCTTCTCTGGAGGATTAGCGTCCAAGATGGCGGCACTCTCCAACCAGTTCAGCCCCTGTCCTTCTCAAAAGTAGGCAGACAAAGGAGCAGTCATACTGCCTCCTTATGGGACATCTTGAAGCACTGGCAGGATTTACAGAAGCGGTAGCAAGGGTTAGTTTCAAGGTTCCAGGAAGCTAAGTTTTTACAAATTCTTAAAAGCTGAGTCACCATGGGGAGAACTATGTAGGAGGGTCCTTGAGTTTCTGTGAAAAGCCTTTTGTCCTTTCAGATCAGAACATACTCTTCCCAGGTATTCTTCCTCAGTAAAAGGCCTTTTAAAATATTAGATTAAATATGATTTTGAAAAGCAGGGCAGAAGGTAGGAGTGGGGGCTGAAGAACCAACTTAGTAAAGCAGATAAGATTCAGGGAGCCTTCATGCTATACCAAATTCTTCCCTAAGGTTGTGCAAATCACATATTCTCATTAAGCTTCATAAAGTTGATAATAATACTGGCCTGTAAAGTAGCAAGACATTTCTGAGTGAAAGATAAAAATGCCACTTAGTATTTTCAGCACTTCCATTTACTCCTCACTATAATGGAGATGATAATATTGTCAGCTACAACTTCACAGAACTGTTTAGAAGATTACTGAGTGTGCTTATGAGATGCTTAGAAATCCTCTGATGAAAGGCAATGGCCAAATTCATATCCCATGTGAGTCCTTAAGTGTAAATTGAAATATCTGAAATGATTCATTTTCTATTCTATGTGTGGGAATGAGTAAAAAGAAAGAAGCATCTCCTATATCCTTTCTGCATTCTCCTTTTCATTCAAGTCTAGGCTCCTTTATGTTCAACATGTCTAGTGTTAGACAAAGATCCCTCCACCACAGCATGGGCGAGTGGAACATCACTCCATTATACGTGGATGTGTGGTCACTGTGAGAAAGCATCTAAACCAATGTTGAATCCTGTTATTTCCATGATAAAACTGGCCAAGATCGTTCATCAATTATTGGCTAACCTATTTTTATACCGTCAAAACTTTCATTTCTAAGACTAATAAATAATTAGCTATAGAATTCTTATAGAGGCCAACTGGATACATTTGAGAATATTAACCAACCCCATAAGATAAGTGGAGGTGTGATGTTCTTTGGGATGAAGAAAAAGAGAAATGTTTTTCACCCCCAATGGGTATTCCCAAATATAAACATTAATAAAACATTCATTACTACCACTTTCTGCCAGAAATTTATACACACACACATATATCTTTGTATATACATGCCACACATACATACACATAAAGGAAGACCTTAAGTATATCCTTTAAAAGAATCTCTATTGAAAAGGCCTAAATAGGGCAGCACCTGTGGCTCAATGGAGTAGGGCACTGGCCCCATATGCTGGAGGTGGTGGGTTCAAACCCAGCCCCAGCCAAAAACTGCAAAAATTAAAAAAAGAAAAAAAAAGAAAAAGTCCAAATATGTTTACTAGAATTTAAAAAGGCAGATGGAAGATGTTTTACGCATTTTTCAGCATGACTAATTCACAACATTGAGTCTGCCCTGCCTTTCAGACTCGTTCCCCTCACCCTGCCCGGTTTGCCGAGGACCCTCGCACTCCAACTCAACACACTTGTGCACGACCCTCTGACTACCCTTATGTTAAAATACCCTATTTGTGTTTGCTTTCCCCCCCAGACTAAGATATTCACACTGCTGGCACCTTGTCTATTAACTGGTAGGTTAAGAGATCTACAAATGCCTGAACTTTCTCTTTCATTAAAATTAAAACTCCCAGACCAGTGGTTCTCAACTTTCCTAATGCCCTGATGCATTTTCATTGTTACAAAGGGGTCGCAATCCACAGGTTAATCCCCAAAGCCTGACACACGTGACTACCCATTGGTGTTATATAAATTAATGATTTGTCTAATCAACTGCATTTTTTTTTAGCTTAAAATGTCAGTATCAAATTCAAGAATATATTTAGCTCTTTCAATTTTCTATGATGCTCCAGTTTTGTGGACTGAAATAATTTTGGTTTAAAATTTAAAACAGATGGCTGATCATGTCAGCCCACCAGGAGCCGTGGGGCGCCACAGCCTTCCTGATGGGTAGCCAGCACGTGGAGTCAGACACATGTGGCTACATTTTTAAGAAGGCTCCCATGTGATGCTGATGTTGCCACACTCTGATGAATAAGAAGGTATGCTCTTTTAAGTCAGAAGATTGTCTGCACCTACCTCATCTGACAGATTTCCTGAATTTAATCCCTACTGTGGATTTATGGACATTAGAGCAGGGGTCCTCAAACTTTTTAAACAGGGGGCCAGTTCACTGTCCCTCACACCACTGGAGGGCCGGACTGCAGGCCCCAGGATGAGTTGGCTGCTAAGCAGGACAGGCAGTGGCAGCAAAAACACCTCGCGGGCCGGATAAATGTCCTAGGCAGGCTGCATGTGACCCGCAGGCTGTAGTTTGAGGACAACTGCATTAGAACCATGAATATATGAAAACAAGGTCTGAGGGGGGAGCAGCAAGATGGCGGCCAGCAACAGCTTCCTTGCAACTGGGCACAGTGAGATGGGGGCAAGGGGCAGGCATCTCTGGCTGGTGGGATCTGCCCAGAAACATCGCTTTGGGGACACAGGGAGTCAGCAAGAGACTTCTGGACCCCACGAGGAGGACAAAAGCAGTGGAGAAATGACAAGTGGTTGCATGTGCTCATTAGGTCTGATCCCACTGGCAGCTGTAACTTCAGCAGCAGTGAGATTACAAACTGGAAAGGCCATACCTGTGAGCTGTTTTGCTATTTTTTGGACTTGGCACTCAGTTGAACTACCTTGGGGGAACCTGGGTAAGAGTATAGAGGACATTAAGCATTGTCTAGGACCCCAAACTGAGCAGCTGAGCCAGACAGAGCTAATAGTGTTTGACCATGGACCATGGGCCACAGAGCCATTGTGGGAGAACTAACTGCCCAGGTAAGCTCCACCCTCAGGGCTGTAGAGCAAGGATTGGGCAGGAGCAAGTAACCTAGTGACCAAGCAGCCTACAGGTGGGGACAGAGACATCTGAAAGCCTTGGCCCTCAGGGTCATAGAGTGAGACCAGTTTTGGCACACTGGGACTCATCGAAACCCTAGTCCAGAGGAACAGTAAAGAGCAAGAGGAAGTGAAAGGAAAATTAGGGCAAGGAAACAGATAAAAGAAGACACTCATGAGGAAGAATCAGCAGAAAACCAGTCCAGAGCAATGCCCCCAAGGGACCATGAGGTGGCTATTGCAGAGGATTCCACTTATAAAGAAATGTTAGAAATGACAGAGGGGAATTTAAAATACAGATGATGAAAACAATGAAGGAAATGGCTCGGCGCCTGTGGCTCAATCGGCTAAGGCGCCAGCCACGTACACCTAAGGTGGCGGGTTCGAATCCCCAGCCCGGGTCCGCCAAACAACAATGATGGCTGCAACCAAAAAATGGCTGGGCGTTGTGGCGGGTGCCTGTAGTCCCAGCTACTTGGGAGGCAGAGGCAGGAGACTCGCTTGAGCCCAGAAGGTGGAGGTTGCTATGAGCTGTGATGCCATGGCACTCTACCCAGGGGGATAGCTTGAGGCTCCGTCTCAAAAAAAAAAAAAAAAATGAAGGAAATGATGACAGCAATGAAGGAAACTGCTGATTAAAGTGGAAAATAACCAAAAGGAAATCCAAAAACAGAATCAAATAAGAGATGAACAATGTGAAGAATACAGAAAGGATATGGCAGGGCTCAAGGAACTGAAGCAGTCAATTAGGGAACTTAAAGCTGCAATAGAAAGTATCAACAACAGATTAGACCATGCAGGAGAAAGAATCTCAGAGGTGGAGGACAAAGCTCTTGAGATAACTCAGATAATTAAAGAGGGAGAGAAAGAAGGGAGAGGAAGCAGAACATTCACTGACAGAATTGTGGGACTTTATGAAGCTTCAAACATACAAGTTATAGATATCCCAAGAGGGAAAAAGAATGCCCCAGGAGAATGGAAGCCATACTAGAGAATATTATAAATGAAAATTTCCCAAATATCACCAAAGATTCTGACACAGTCCTTTCAGAGGGATATTGGACCCCAGGTTGCCTCAGCTCTAACCGAGCTTCTCCAATACACATTGTGATGAACCTGTCTAAAGTCAAGACAAAAGAAAAGATTCTTGAAGCTGCCAGAAGTAAGTGCCAGTTGACCTACAGGGGCAAATCCATCAGGGCAAATGCAGACTTCTCTAATGAAACTTTTCAAACAAGAAGACAATGGTGACCTACCTTAATCCACTTAAGCAGAACAATTTCCAGACCAGAATTATATATCCTGCTAAGCTAAGCTTTAAAATTGACAGAGAAATCAAATCATTTACTGCTATACAAACACTGAGGAAATTCACCACAACAAGACCAGCTCTACAGGAAATACTTCAACCTGTTCTACAAACTGACCATCACGATGGATCAACAGCAAAGTAAAAACTCAGAAATTAAAGGACAGAACCTAAATTCCACACTGATGCAAAAGATAAAACTAAGCAATGGACTCTCACAAAATAAAATGAATAGAACACTACCACACTTTTCAAGTATCTCAATAAATGTTAATGGGTTGAATTCCATACTGAAGAGGCATAGATTGGCTGACTGGATTAAAAAACACAGGCATCCATTTGCTGTCTGCAGGAAACACACCTAGCTACAAAAGACAAACTAAAACTCCGAGTTAAGGGTTGGAAGACAATTTTTCAGGCAAACAGAATTCAGAAGAAAAGAGGAGTTGCAATCTTATTTTCAGATACATGTGGATTTAAAACAACTGAAGTCAAAAAAGACAAAGATGGTCACTATATTTATATTGGTCAAGGGAAAAATACAAGAAGATATTTCAATTCTAAATATTTATGCACCCAATTTAAATGCTCCCAGATTCTTGAAACGGATCTTACTCAGTCTGAGTAATATGACATCCTATAACACCATAATAACAGGGGACTTTAACTCTCCTCTTACAGAGCTGGACAGATCCTCTAAACAGAAATTAAACAAAGATATAAGGGACTTAAATGAGACCGTAGAACAACTGTGCTTGATAGACGTATATAGAACACTCCATCCCAAAGATAAAGAATATACATTCTTCCCATCGGCCCATGGAACATTCTCCAAAATTGATCATATCCTAGGACACAAAACAAACCTCAACAGAATCAAAAGAATTGAAATTTTACCTTGTATCTTCTCAGACCACAAAGCACTAAAGGTGGAACTCAACTCCAACAAAAATGTTCAACCCCACACAAAGGCATGGAAATTAAACAACATTCTGTTGAATGACAGTTGGGTGTAGGAATAAATAAAAGAGGAAATCATTAACTTCTTTGAGCATAACAACAATGAAGATACAAGCTACCAAAACCTGTGTGATAACAAAAGCAGTTCTGAGAGGAAAATTTATGGCTTTAGATGCCTACATTCGAAAAACAGAGAGTACATCAACAAACTCACAAACTATCTTATGAAACTGGAAAAAGAACAATCTAAGCCTAAACCCAGTAGAAGAAAAGAAATATCCAAAATTAAATCAGAGATCAATGAAATTGAAAACAAAAGAATCACTCAGAAAATTAACGAAACAAGGAGTTATTTTTTTGAAAAATAAATGAAATAGATAAACCTTTGGCCAGAATAACTAGAAATAGAAAAGTAAAATCTCTAGTAATCTCAGTAAGAAATGATAAAGGGGAAATAACAACTGATGCCACAGAGATACAAGAGATCATCTCTGAATACTACCAGAAAATCTATGCCCAGAAATTTGACAATGTAAAGGAAATGGATTAATATTTGGAATCATATTCTCCTCCTAAACTTAGCCAGGAAGAAATAGAGGTCCTGAACAGACCAATTTCAAGCAACAAGATTAAAGAAATAATAAAATATCTCCAACAAAAAAATGCCCTGGTCTGGATGGCTTCACCCCAGAATGTTATCAAACCTTCAAAGAAGAGCTTATTCCTGTATTACAAAAATTATTCCAAAAAATTGAGAAGGAAGGAATCTTCCCCAATACATTTTATGAAGTATGAAGGAAACATCACCCTGATACCAGGAAAAGAGTCAACTAAAAAGGAGAATTTCAGACCAATTTCTCTAATGAATATAGATGCAAAAATTCTCAACAAAATCCTAGCCAATAGATTACAGCTTATCATCAAAAAAGTCATACATCATGATCAAGTAGGTTTAATCCCCAGAATGCAAGGCTGGTTTAACATACGCAAGTCCATAAACATTATCCACCATATCAATAGAAGCAAAAACAAACACCACATGATCCTCTCAGTAGATGAAGAAAAAGCATTCAATAAAATCGAGCATCCTTTTCTAATTAGAACACTGAAGAGTATAGGCATACGTAGCACATTTCTTAAACTGATCGAAGCTATCTATGACAAACCCACAGCTTATATTGTACTGAATGGAGTAAAACTGAAAGCTTTTCCTCTTAGAACTGGAACCAGACAAGGATGTCCTCTTTCACCATTACTATTCAACATAGTGCTGGAAGTTCTAGCCAATATAATTAGGCAAGACAAGGAAATAAAGGTCATCCAAATGGGAGCAGAGGAGGTCAAACAATCCCTCTTTGCTGACAATTATGTTCATCAACCACAAAGACTCAAGCACAAGATTCCTGAAAGTCATTAAAAAATACAGTAATGTCTCAGGATATAAAATCAACGTCCACAAGTAGCCTTTGTATGCGCCAATAACAGTAAAGATGAGAGGCTAATTAAGGACACAACTCCCTGGCTCGGCAACTGTGGCTCAAGTGGCTAAGGCGCCAGCCATGTACACCCAAGGTACATGGCGGGTTCAAATCCAGCCAGGGCCTGCCAAGGGCCTGCCAAGGTGGTGGGTTCAAATCCAGCTCGGGCCTGCCAAACAACGACAGCTGCAACCAAAAAATAGCTGGGCATTGTGGCGGGTGCCTGTGGTTCCAGCTACTGAGGAGGCTGAGGCAGGAGACTCACCTGAGCCCAGGAGTTGGAGGTTGCTGTGAGCTGTGATACCACAGCACTCTACCCAGGGGGACAGCTTGAGGCTCCTGTCTCAAAAAAAAAGACACAACTCCCTTCACCATAGCTTCAAAGAAAATGAAATACCTAGGAATATACTTAACAAAAGAGGTGAAGGACTTCTATGAAGAAAATTATGAAATCCTAAGAAAGGAAATAGCAGAGGATATTAACAAATGGAAGAACATACCATGCTCATGGCTGGGAAGAATTAACATTGTTAAAATACCTATACTTCCCAAAGCTACCTATTCAATGCCATCCCTATTAAAATGTCAACATTGTACTTTCAAGACTTAGAAAATAATTCTTGGTTTTGTATGGAACCAGAAGAAATTCTGTATAGCTAAGGCAGTTCTTAGTAATAAAAACAAAGCTGGGGGTATCAGCATACCAGATTTTAGGCTATAGTACAAAGCCATAGTGGTCAAGACAGCATGGTACTGGCACAAAAGTAGAGACAGACATTTGGAAACAGAATAAAAAACCAGGAAATGAAACTAACATCCTACAACCACCTAATCTTCTATAAACCAAACAAGAACATACCTGGGGGGTGGGGGGAAGACTCCCTATTCAATAAATGGTGCTGGGAGAACTGGATATCCACATGTAAAAGACTGAAACTGGACCCACACCTTTCCCCACTCACAAAAATGGATTCAAGATGGATAAAAGACTTAAATTTAAGGCATGAAACAATAAAAATCCTCAAAGAAAGCACAGGAAAAAACACTGTAAGATATTGGCCTGGGGAAGGACTTCATGAAGATGACTGCCATGGCAATTGCAACAACAAAAATAAACAAATGGGACTTAATTAAACTGAAAAGCTTCTGTACAGCAAAGGAGACAACAGCCAAAGCATACAGACAACCTACACAATGGGAAAGGATATTTGCATATTTTGAATTGGACAAAAGCTTGATAACTAGGATCTATAGAGAACTCAAATTAATCCACATGAAAAAAGCCAACAATCCCATATATCAATGGATAAGAGACATAAATAGAACCTTCTATACAGAAGACAGACAAATGGCTAACATACGAAAAAATGCTCATCATCCCTAATTATTAGAGAAATGCAAATCAAAACCACCCTCAGATACCATCTAACCCCAGAGAAAATGGTCCACATCACAAAATCTCAAAGCTGCAGATGCTGGCCTGGATGTGGAGGGAAGTGAACACTTCTACACTGCTGGTGGGACTGCAAACTAATACAACCTTTTTGGAAGGAAGTATGACGAATCCTTAAAGAAGGTGAAGCTAGGCTCGGCACTTGTGGCTCAAGCGGCTAAGGTGCCAGCCACATACACCTAAGGTGGTGGGTTTGAATCCAGCCCAGGCCCGCGGAACAGCAATGATGGCTGCAACCAAAAAAAAAACCAAATTGCTAGGTGGTGTGGTGGGCACCCTATGTACTCAATTGCTA
>CAUYQV010032660.1:0-34113 GCA_963574575.1 Galagoides demidoff
CAGCTACTTGGGAGGCAGAGGCAGGAGACTCGCTTGAGCCCAGGAGTTGGAGGTTGCTATGAGCTGTGATGCCATGGCACTCTACCCAGGGGGACAGCTTGAGGCTCCGTCTCAAAAAAAAAAAAAAAAAAAAAAAAGAAAGTGAGCGTAATAGTGTTTCCTGAAGCAAGTGTCTTCTGCAATATTAAGTATATATGCTAAAGACGTTTTATGGGAAACCATCATAAAAAAATAAGATTAAATGACTTCAATGAATTTAAATAAGCACTTGCATCATCAGCCTTATTTTTTGAACTATGATAGTCCATAGTTCCTGTTTCTTTTGATACTACGCTTTATCATTTCCTGGTCTCACGACGGAGACTTTCCTCAGCTGAAAAAGACCTTTCTGGGCTCTTTTTAAATAATGTTAGTTGGTTTCCTAACATGTTGTGAAGACAGTTGCTTGTATGTAAAGCATCTATAGCAGAGTCAGAGGCCAGTGAAAGGTGGATGGATTGGGGAGACTTGGAGTGTTGACTGTGTCCCCATGTTATAGCTGGGGGTGCTTGACAGAGACCCAGACTATGCCAATGCAAACATGTGAAGAACCCCTTTCTTCCCATCTCTAGGTCCAACAGGCTTCTTGCTCTGTAATCTACTTTTATAGAATATATATTTTTATTTTTTTTTACTTTTATTTCTGTTTTCCATTCTGTTACCCTGAGATATTTGGTCCTGTGAATTAGTTGACAATTCTCGCAATAAAAAATTATGCCCATAGATTATTTTATAGTTTAAAGTAGTCTTTTACATGTCTATTTCATTTGATCCTTAAATAATCATTCTATAAAGAATTTCTAGAATAGAATTTCATTTCTATTTCATAATAAGTAGGAAATACACTAAGGTAAAAAAAATCCTAACAACAATCAATTTTTATCAAGACTTTTGGGGGGGACTTCAAAAAGTTCACAGAAAATGGAATTAAATGATAAAAATATAAACTCTGAACTTTATTTCTCAACATAAATTCCATAAAGTTCAACACACTTTTGTGTGATGTTAGCCATTTAGTTTATCTCTAAAGAATTTAGGGACCTGGAAATTTGACCATGTCCATGAAGTCATTTTTACATTATTAACTGAAGAAAAATAGGTGCCTTCCAAGTTTTTATGATTAGGAAACAAAAACAAACAAACAAAAAGATTAGGAAATAGAAAGAAGCCAGAAGGAACCAAAGCTGGACTGTAGGGAGGATGCTTAATGACTTTCCATTAAAGCTCTTGCAAAATTTCCCTCATTTGAGTAGAGGAATGAGCAGGAAAATTCTCGTGGTAGAGAAGGTCTCTACCATACTGAGGCTTCCCTGGGGATTTTCTGCTAAACTTTTGGCTAACTTTCTCAAAACACACTCATGATCAGCAGATGTTATCATTCCTTGGCCCTCTAGACAGCAAGAAAATTGCCAAAGCATCCTGAATACTGTAGCTGTGAACCTTTGCTCTTCACCAGTGAGCTGTTGCTTTCACTGGACCAGTTCCACCTCTTGGTAGCCTTTGCTTTGATTGTGCTTTGTTTTCCTGATCATACCGGTAAAGCCACATTTTATCTCCTGTTATATTTTATTGAAGAAATGCTTCAGAATCTTGATCGCATTTGTTTAAATTTTCCATCGAAACTCTGTCTTCTCTGCAGCTGATCTGGACTCAATGGTTTTGGCATCCATCAAATGGAAATTTTGCCCAACTTTCATTTTCCAGTCAGAATTGCATAAGCTAAACCAGCTGAGGTCTCTGTGGTGTTGGTTATTGTTTCTGCTGTTAATCATTAGAGCGGGAACAAGATAAACCTTCCCCTGACACATTGCCGTGGATGGTCTGCTGCTGCAGGCCTCATCTTCCACATTGTCTCATCCCTTCTGAAAATGAGTTATTCATTTCTAAACTGCTGATTTCTCCAGGCACTGTCCTTATAAGTTTTCTTGTAAAGCATTAGTGATTTCACCATTCTTCCACTCAGGCTCTATCATAAATTTGATGTTTGTTTTGTTTCAGTTTTAGCAGAATCCAAGTTGCTCTGCTCTGTTAAGGGCTCTATTCAAACTAGTGTTTTATCCTTTTTAGTTCCTCAAACTAGATCCTATTCACATCTGTAGTAGCAAGTTAATACAAGTTTATTCTGGTGAAAAAAATTGAAATCCGTATACTCTTTTCATGATATGCATTTTTCATGAACTTTTTGAAGACATCTTGTATTTAGTAGGAAATACCTGACCCAAATGCATCGTCTGGATCTAATGTTGGGCTCAGAGCAGAGATCGGGAAAGAGTACATATAAATATTTATACTGCATAATTTGGAAAAATTATTTTGAAGGGTACTCAGACTGTGCAGCCAGAGGTAAATATAGTTTTGATTGTTCTTCAGAAATGTTTACATTAGAAAAATATTTAAGTTTTTGGAAAATTAAAAAACAAAGAAATATGGGTATTTCAAAATTTTGTTCCCCTCACTCTGATTTTTGGTTTAAAATTTAACTTCTTAGTGGTGGTGACAAGTTTGGATACATATTCTTTCTCAGTCTTATAATCAGGATTAAGTTTTCAGATTGAAAATACATCATGACATGTATATAGCTGGTCTACACACTTAGTGGGGATATGGAATAGCTGTGTGAAAGCACATTTAGAACACAACTGGAGTTAAGGGCAATCCGTGACTGAGGAACCAAGATTTTCTCCTTGGAGAAAATGAACATAATGGGAACCAAGGTCTTGCAGATATGTTGCTAATTAAAAAGAGTTCTACTGAAGAGGTGGAGTGGCTTAGAGGACAGGGCCAAAGCTGAAAATGAGAATGAGTACATTGTGAACTACTAGAGATCATTAACCAGCAGAAAACAAGCCAAACCACAAGTTAACATTTATTGGCTGGGTGCAAGTGGCTCATATCTGTAATACCAGCACTCTGGGAGGCCAAGGTGGGAGGATCCCTGGAGCTCAGGGGTTCTAGACCAGCTTGGGCAAGAGTGAGATCTTGTCTTCGCTAAAGAAAATAGAAAAATTAGCGGGGTACGGTGGCATGTGTCTATATTCTCAACTACTCAGGAGGCTGAGATAAGGAGGATTGCTTGAGCCTAGGCGTTTGAGGTTGCAGTGAGCTAAGATGACCGTCATGATACTCTACTTAGGGCAACAGAGTGAGACTCTGTGTCAAAAACAAAAAGATTTAACACTTGATGACATGTTTTTGTTTCATCATCAAAATATATGTTGTAAAAATGTCATCAAGTCATTAGTCTGCCACTGGTAATTTTAGCCTTTACCCAAATGACATTAATCTATGTTAAATAAATGGACCCTTTTTTTAGGGGGCTACCAATGGTAGTCATGATTTGCTAGTAGTTTAAAAAGAATCCAGATACCAATCCAATGTTTACACTTTTCCTGATCTAGGAGACTCTGCCTCCTCCCCCACAGATGAAAAGAAATACACGAGTTTCTTTTCACACAAATTATAAACATACATAATAATATTCTTGGGATGTGTTTTCGTTTCTAGTTTATGTGCTCTTATAATTAACTAGATATCTTCAAAAGAAAGAATTCTAGTTCAGGGCTCAAATTAAGAGCAAATAACTATAAACAGAGTGCTTGATTCATAAAAATAAACAGCACATATGGGCTTCTGCTACAGATGTTATACCCCAGAGTGTGCCCTGATTTCTTTTCAGCTAAATAAGAATAGCAGAATCACATAGCTGTGTAGTAATATATGAGCGTCAGTCACATCGGAATGTACTCTGTCTGTAAAGAGCACTTGTAAGGAGATTTTTCTAACCCTCTGAAACTACGAAGTGTTGCCCTGTTACTTTTGGCTTTATAGGCTACCAACTGGTAGTCTTTCTCTCCCACCAAGCAGTGCTCAGGGTACTTCGTGCTGGTGCGGAGCTCTGGACATGTGAATATGCCCTTTCCATATGAATATGCCATTCATAAAGAATGGACAGCTTATTGAACACGTGCTATGCTTTTTAACCTGCTTTATGTTACTGTTTATAAATATTTTAAGAAATCCCCCAAGCCCCCATATTTGCATTATTTCTGATACTGCTTTTTCCAGATTTTGGTGACTAATGGGCAAAGTTAATTTAATCCTTCCCATCACCCTTCGTTCAGCAAACCCTATGGAACAACCTGTGCCTGACGTGCGGGCTTTATTACCTTTATGGCTCTTTCGGAGTAGCCCCCGAGAGCCCAGCTCTTGGTGCAGCAGCACAGTCAGGCTGTCTTTCCCACAAACATGGGAAAACCATATACACTCATAAATCGTCCCCTAAGTCAGTGGTAAAAGGAGATCTGCAGGGGGTAAAGTAATCCAGGAGGGTCTGATTACAGATATTGTTTCTAAAGTGTGGAAGCCTCCCAGACCCAATTCCCCATCGAGGTATTTGCATTTTAAAAGAGGAAATTTGTTAGCTATTAACATGAGCGGGATGCCCCATTCTCTTTAAAAAAATGTTTTGTTAGAAAGACGTCAGGGCTGTAGCAGGTTTGAGGCGAACGTCCTGGCTGTGGACGTGGTGCAGTGACAGTGCCCGGCCCGGATTTCAGTAGTTTCCGCCGGACCCCTGCGCCGGGGAGAACAGAAACACTGGTCTAATGTGGGCCCGGTGCACTCAACAGCGCCGTTTTTCGGTGGTTCAGTTTTGCTGTCGAGTTGGTAGCTGCAGCCTCTTGATTTATTCAACTTGAACCCTGGCCTACCTTCAAAAATGCCTGAGATTATAGATTCAACCTGGTACCAGGTAAAATGCTTCAAGACAGAACCAATTCTCTAAAGGAAGCACTCAGGTTTTTGAGCATCACATTGTCTCTGTTTTCTAGAAGCAAAGGCAGAGAAGTTGCTTTAGAGGGGGCTCGCTTTTTGACAATTCATAATATGCACATTTATTTATAGCGATGATTTTCGTATACAAAAAAATTGACTACAAAACGTGAGTAGGAGTTTATTTGGAATCCTTTACTTAGAGCACGTGATACGGATGCTGTTTAGAAAGAGGATCTTTAGCCAGATCTTTCTAGATTACTTTATCTCTGCACATCCCTTTTTCCTCACTACCAAAACTGGGATTAGAACGCCTTCACAGCGAATGGCTCGCAGCCGCTGGCGTCTCACACGCCCCTGGTGACGCCGCCCTGTGCCAGCAGGCATGTATTCTCAGCTGTAGGGTTATAAATTCTGGAGTGAGAAGATGTTGCATATCACGAATTCTATTGCTTTGTTTTCCTCAAAATCTTTGATTTGCTTTTTGATACTTTAATACAGGGCTCCTCAAACTTTTTAAACAGGGGGCCAGTTCACTGTCCCTCAGACCGTTAGAGGGCCGGACTGTGGGCCCAGGACGAGTCGGCTGCTAAGCAGGACAGGCAGCGGTGGCAAAAACACCCAGTCTGCTGGATAAATGTCCTAGGCGGGCTGCATGTGGCCCGCAGGCTGTAGTTTGAGGACGCCTGCTTTAATACATACCATTTCCCAGCCTACTGGTTTAGAGACTGGCTAAAGAAAAAAAAGGAGGTGGGCCAGTGAGGCTAACTTCTGAATCTGGCAATGGTGCCCTCTGGACCTTTGTTCCCTTGCCATAGCTGAGTTCCCCAGAGCTCTTATCCCAGTTCACACTATGGGACTTGATATGCTGGGAAAAGTTGTGAGTGAAAAGAAACAATCGTTTCTGAGTCCAAGCTGGGCTCAGGGCCTAGCTCTGAGGAAAGACACGTGTTTCAGTAGACTACTGCTTGTAACAAACCTCCACCCACCTTAGCAGTGGAAGCCATGTCTTACTCTTGTCTCTCAGAGTGCTTTGGAATGGCTGGGCTCAGGGTCTCATGCAAATGTGGTCAGACTGAGGCTGGGACTGAGCAACTGGAAAGCCCTGAGTGTCTAAGAGGGCAGGTGAAGCGATGGCATCTTCACTTCCACGTCTGGCACTTCCCCTGGGAGAGCTGGAACAACTCAGCCTGGCCGGCATGTCTCTGTCCATGCCCCTCTATCTGGCTAGCTTGGGCTTGCTCAAAGCAGGTGATCTCAGAGTAGTTAGGTCTGTACAGTGACTGCCTTTCCCCAAAGTGGGAGTCCTACTGGATTGAATGCTCACTGCAAATCTTTTTATGACCTAGTCTCTGAAGTCTTGCAGCTTCACTTCCCCCATGTTCTGCTGGCCAATAGGAGTCCCTGGGGGCATCCCAGAATTAAGGGGAGGGGATTAAGACAAGGTGTAAATCCAGGAGGCATGGTGCATGGTGGAGCCAACTTTGGAGACCAACAACCACAGTAGAACCACGGTTCTGTGTATTTTAGGCTAAATTGGGTGTTGACCTTTTGTAAACATCCACGATGATACTGGAGGGATCCCCAGACTGGAAATAGGTGTTGTGAGTTCATTCTTCAGTCACAAACCACAAGCTGCCTCTGAAATACCTGTGAAAAGGGGAATAGAAGACCAGTTCAGTGGCAAGGAGAGGTTTGGTCCTTTGTTGGAATTCATTATTTCAGAACTGGACAAGGCACCATCTCAGGGAAATAATTTGACAGATGCTTAAGGAGAACCCTGCACCCATAAACAAGTGAATAGTGCTCTACAGTCCTATACCTGACAAGTGCCTGTTCTCAGGGTCATTACGGATGCTGTTAATGCTGTTGATAAGGCAAAGCAAGATGGAGGAGCTGATGAAGATCTCTCTGACTCGTGGTCCATCCATTCACGTCTCACCGCAGTCTTAGTGCTTCATCTGAGGGGGGGGGCGGGGGTGCCACACAGATGGGTTATGTGTGGGGGAGGGAGGGGGGGAGAGAAAAGTCAGAAATTTAAAGTGCTGCCCAAGAAATTGTCTTCCCAACCCTCCAACAACTACCCCCTTTTCTTTCTTCCTTTTTTTTTTGCAATTTTTGGCTGGGGCTGGGTTTGAACCCGCCACCTCCAGCATGTGGGGCCAGTGCCCTACTCCTTTGACCCACAGGCACCACCACCTACCCCCTTTTCTTCATAGACCTCTTCCTCATTTACTCTCCCCTTTTAAAATATGAATAATAATAATCCTAAGAAGAAATATAATAATAAAAATAACAATAACAATAGGGAAAGAGGAAAAAGAACCATTTAGAAAGAATTCCAGATGACAGGAGACACACTTAAGGGAAAGATGCCTCTGTGCACTTATGGGTTCTGGACATTCTAACCCTGATGAAATTTATGCCAGGAATGTAATTTTAAAAATCAAAGAAACAAACACCCTGGGATGATCACAGGAGAGGGGCAGAAAAAAGATCAACTCAGTGAACGTGTCATGTATCCAGTCTCTCGGGGCTGTGATTTCAGGTAACAAATAAGGGCAAGTTCAAGGAACAGAGCATGACAGAGAAGGTGATGCAGGGTGAAGGGTGGAGGGACCACAGGGAGGAGAAAGATCAGGGGAGGGCTGCTCTTGGGGAGGACCGTCCAATCACTACCAAACACGTGCCTCTGAGTGTAATGGTACACAGAAAGTGAGACAAAAGTTTACAGAAGTAATTTTTTTTTGAGAGATAATAGAGAGATGAGGGTGTCGGAAGGGAGGGCCTTGGGATAAATACGTTACTCACAGTGATGCAGGGAGACGTCAAAGATAACGTGTTCGGCTACAGTAACTTGGAAACAAAAGCCTCACGGATTGGGCTCGTTCTCACTTTTTTCCATGCTAATATATTTGCCAACAGGATTGCAAAACAGGATTCTACTTAAAGAAAAATTTTTCACTGTAAGAGATTCATTTCTGAAAACAACTATTGAATGAAGATAGAAAATAGATAGAAAATGAACTAAAAAAATAAGGGATCGTGCCTCATTGCTTGGCTTTGGGGTCAATTCCTGGCTCTGCTACTTACCAGTGCTGTGACCTGAGCAAGTTATTGATCCTTGTTCAGCTTCAGTTTACTCATCTGCAAGATGGCCACAGAGACAGAACCCCCAGCTGGGCTCGAGGATTAAGTAGAGTGTGTGTGTGAAATCTGAGCATGTTTCTGTCCAAGGTCAGCACACGGTAGGTAGCTGCTCCTACTTTTATTCCGTTGTTAATTAGTAGTAATACATTTCAAATTCTGTTCTTTGTTAAGTCCCTCCCCTCCTGCACGATTGTACTTCTGACTGTAAAATCAAATGCATTTCTTTGTGTGGTATCCTGGTATTAATGAAAAAGTTCTGGGAGGCCACAGATGAAAATGTTTTGGCAGGGATGCAGTGTTTACTCAGATATGCTGGGTAAGCCACACAAAACTTTTCCATTTTTCTGACTCTCAATTAGCTTTAATTCTTGACTTCACTGCTCCTGAATTTGGAGTGAAAGGGTTTTCGATGGTCCACTGGGCCGCTGGATTAAGCTGTACTTAAGTTACTTATATGCAGAAATAAACTTGTCTCTTTCCTCTTATCCTTCCCATACAATGGCACATTCCTACTAATTACATTATTCTCAGCAATTCTCCAGGGTCCTCTGGATAACAAGTCTGAGCAGTGTTACAGGACATGTGCTTTTACGCTTTATTGGCCACTGTCATCCGTGGGCCTGACACTGAAGCTGAACAAACAGGCCAGGCCCAGTGTGAAAACCCACCGATCGTGAGTTGTGCGAAGTCCAAATTTGATTAGAGGGCCATTTTCCTGCCTTCTCCCCTGTGCTTATGAAGAAAGAAACAGCTCTGAAACCCGTAAGAGGTGCTGCTTGATTTAAGCCCTGTGAAATTCTAACCAAAATGTAATAGAAAGGAGAAATCGAGCTTATCAAATTTTCTTTGGGAGCATTGGTCTGATTCACCCATGGTAATTGGTCGAGTTCAGGCTCGCACTCTGATAAGCTACTGGAAGTTGCCAGAAAGGACCCCTAATAAATAACCTAGTGCTTTGGAAAACAACCTTTTGTGTGCTCAGGTACTGATTTAGATGAGGTCTAAGAAGAGTGTGGAAGTACACACAGGGTAGGTGAGCAAATTAGGGTGAATTTTGGAAGAAGTATTAGCTATTGGTTAATTATAAGAAGAATTTGATGCTGTGAGGTTGTTAACTAGATGAAGGATGCTGCATTGAAGGAAAGTGGGTTTCTAGCAAATCAGTCTAATAGAGGAAGAAGCCAGTGAGACCATATTAACTTTTCTTATAGACACAGATAATTTAACCTATTTATTGGAGCATTTCATAGGAAGCAAAAGAGAAGGGAAAAAAAAAAAACTACCTCACAGGTGTTCTTTTAATTTAATCAGTGCAGTTGGTATTGTGACCAAAATTGCTTAGGCTGCAGGGCCTTCTGCTAAAAGGGCAGTGCATAGAACCATCCTCTGGAAAGGTGTCAGGGCTGAAACTGTTTATGGCATAAACAGGGAGATGAATCTTAAATAGCTTACTCTGGAAATCTGATATTAAAAATAAGAAAAGTCATCAGAGCGTTTCAGGCGTATTTGACAGTCACATACCAGTCCACGTCAGCTTTGCCAAGCCTGCTGTTCACGCACACAGAACAGCTCACTATGGCTCGATGGGTTTTGATGAAATTGAAAATTGGAGACAGAGTTGAGGATAATTCAATTCATAGAAAGGACCAAGAGATCAAAGCCCTTATGTTTGTAGGGGCGAGGAGCAACCGGGCAGCTCTTGAGGAGGGAGTAGAGAGTAAGTGTGAGGAAGGCAAGAGGAGCCACGTGTCATGGTCTTTTTTCTTTGCTTGTCACGAATCAGGAGCAAGACAGAAGTTGGCTCAGACTTTGTCATTTAAAGGGCGAATGGTTCTTCTAGATCATCAACTCAATTGTCGTTCTTTTAATTTTGTTTGAAGTAGTAGGCATACTTCACATCAAAGCAAGCAAGAAATTTGAGAAATGAGTTTCAATTCAATGCTGCAAATGTTTACTGAGTCCTTGCACAGCAGACGCTGCATCTGTATCTGAGCATGTTGTAGAAGAGATAAAAAGCAAAGATCAGCAGCAGATCGTCCCTGTCCCTTTCCTTTGGAAGAAAAAATCCAAGGTTCAGAAAACTCATCCCCAGTCGTTCTATACAGAGGCAGGCTCTGCTGCACTCCTAATTCCAGAAGGTCCAGGAATGCAGCCGTCTTTCTAGCTGCATGTTAATTTAGGCATTGCTGAAATGCGCCTCTGACAGCATTTAGTTCACAGTTGTGTCATTTTCAGTCTCAGCGACTATTAGGAGAAAATGATTACCCTTTATTGTAGAAAGCAGTACTGGGAGGAAATAGGAGGACCAGAAAAGCAGCAGGCACGTTACAGAACTGCCAGATTTTCCTGCTGTCCTGGGCTAAATCCTGGCAAGGTCTGGGCTGCACAACCAGGAGCTCTAGCCGTTGTCAGCTGCGGTGACACTACAGCTCCCAGCTGACACTATAGCTCCTTTGAGGACTGGGAGAACGTGCCTGGGATAACAAAGATACACATGTAAATAGGAAGCCTCTGGGGTCTGTAGGCATTTGACAGTTCACCAGTGTCCATTTGTTGAATTCTTAGTGAAGCAATGAGAATAGTCTCTGTCCTTTGGTATGAACAAAAAGACCGACTGGGGGCCTGAAAAGTACATAATGACAAAAGCGGCAATAATATTAACAATAAAACTTTTGAGAAAAGGGCTTTTTTTAGTCTCCCGCTTATTTCCCATTCCCGGCCTCAGCTCCCTTGGCTTGGAAGAACACACACCTCGGGTTTCCACCTCTTGGGAGCCGAGTGGTATATGAGTCACTGCCTCTGGGGGGGATCGGCCCATCTCTCTTCTGGTTCTCCCTGCAGCTTGTCTGAGAAGCTGCTATAAATCCCCCCAGCAAGGCACTGGGCCCACATCCTGGTTTCCATCAAATAGAGATAACAGTCCTGAGTTGGGAGGATGCGTGAAGGTTTTAGCACAATTAACACCAGAATCCAGAGAGTGCAGGGGACAATGTTGGCACCCTGTGAACTGTATCATGCATCTGAAATGTTTTATTTTTTCCTGATTATAAATAGAATACAGTCATACTAAAAAAATTAGACCATACAGAAAAATATAATGAGGGCTGAATTATATACATTTCACAAGGTCCCAGCACAGCTCAGGTGTCTGGAGGGAGGGGTGTGACTCAGGGCCTGAGGACCAGTGTACCAGAGTGCAGAGTGCAGGGTCAGGTGGCTGAGGGAAGACTGGAAAGGTGGGTCAGGCCAGACATGGACCAGAAGCTTGATCCTGAGAGCAGCGGGAAGCCACCAAGGTGATCTGTCTGGGCAGAGGAGAGGATGACAGGGTTGGATCAGTGCTTAGGAAAGGTCGCTGTGGCCTGGGTGTGGGAAATGGCTCTGAGTGGACGTCAGAGCAGATAGAAGCTGTTAACGTGATCTGGGTGAGAGATGGTGGTTTGGACAAGGGTAGTGCTGATGGAGAAAAGGCAAGAAGACAGCTTGCAAGGGAGAAGGGGGCAAAAGGGGCCAGATTTGCTGATAGGTGGGTCTATTGGAGGCCAGCAGGAGGCCAGGCCCATAGTTATCTCCAGGCTTCCAGTGTGTATAGCAAGGTGCAAGGCAGAGCCCTCACAGAGTCAGCAACCTTGGAGGAGACCAGGTTGGGAACGTCTTAGTTTTAGGTGTCTGTGGGATGTTCCAGTAGAAATGCTGAGTGGACGATTGCAGAGTTGGGTCATTGGGCTTAGAGAGGGCATGAGGTTGGCGATACACCTCCGAGAGTCATCTGCATGCAACTAGGGGCTGCTGCAGTGGCAGGGAGGGCATCACTGGCGACAGGGCGGGATGGGGAAGATCTTTTCATGTGTGCATTTGTAAATTTTCTATCAATTTTTGTAGAAGTTGCCATTTACCACTTTTGCTTACCTCCTGTAGGGATTTTTTTTTTGCATTAATTTATAAGAACTCTTTATGTGTTAACATATTTTTAAAAAACATAATATATAGTTTTTCTCAGTCTGTTGTCTGTCTTTTGATTTTATTCACGGAGTTATTGTTATTATTTTTGACCATTAGGAAAGTTCAGATATTTCAGTATTTTTCTTTATGTACAGTTTAAGAACTGAAGTTTCGACGTCACACTGCCAAGGTTTGTATCTTGTCTCTGGTAATTATTACCACACCCGTGTGGTGTAGCACCAGTTATTCAACTCATGAGCATGTCAATTACCTTACCTGTAACATGGGAATGACAGTAGCACCTGCTTCACTATACACATTTAACAAGGTAATATGTGAAAAAACGAGAATAATATCTGGCACAATAAGGACATAAGTCAGTAAGTATAACAATTGTTATTGCTAGGAAGTAAATATGACAAATTACAAATAAAATATAGTTATAAGTTCAAGCTCAAAGAGAATTTAGGAAATAAGTGAAATTGACCATCTGGGGAAACAAAAGTTGCACAAAGTACCCGGACCCCAAAAGTATAAGCAGAGTGGAAGGCAATGAGGTCAGTTTAATATCACCTGCAAGCAATAACAGAACTAACCCTCTGGTACTGTGAACATTTTAATCACAGCTGCAAGATGGGACGTGTCTATACTTGAAAGAAAGCACTGTCTTGAAGGGAGAAGTGTCCCGGTTTCATAGAAGAAACCCTGGGATGTGAGCGCCCGCTCCATATTATGATGAAAGGACGATACATGGGAGGGCTTTGAGGGCCACTGTGGCAAGGTGACAGTCCCAGGGCTTCCCAGGGCTGGTGGAGGTTGCCTCAAGGAAGACACTTTAAGGTCAAAGTGGAGTGAAGTCAAAGTCAAGAGTGGGGGTGAGTGGGATAGATTTGGAGTAGACATGTAAAGTGGTTGAGGCTATCTGAGGTGCCATATGCTTGTTACTCCTTCTGCTGATTCCCTGCCCAGGTGACATTTTCAGGAACTTGAGACTGGAGAAGGCGGAGGGATTATCCAGATGCAAGATGGGTGGCTCCGGATGAAGGTAAGCGGGGCTCCTTTGGCTTGGATTGCAGGGCTGGGCCTGCCCAGGCCAGGGAGTAGAGCTGGTAGTGATTGTTAATGCCATTATCAATATGTGATTTCCATTCTAAATATGGTTAGCGTTGGTTTCTGTCTTTGATGTCGTGCTGAGAAAGACATTCATTATCTAGAGAACACAAACACTCAGCTCTGTCTTCTTTCTCGTACTTTCACAGTTGCACTGCTTTACTTTAGAGCTTCCATGTTAATAATTTTTGCATGGATGTCCTGTTTCCCCAACTTCTTTTCTAAGTTCCTGGAGGTTAGGGAAAGTGACCTTGAGATATAGCACAGAGCTATCCCTGCAGGACATTGATTATAAAAGGCTATTTTTTCTTTGTGATTTTGTGTTTGATGAGGTTTTTGCTTTAATTTCAGAATGGTGCTCACTTTGATGGCTGGATGAGGCTCTCTCAGTAAGTGGTCATCACATTTCATGGTTGGGAGTGGGTTCAGGAGGATTCCTAGGACGAGTCCATCAGATAGTAAACATACATCATGGCTCTGGACCAGAGGACCACAGAGTTCTGGCAAGGATATGAACTTTTTCACCACTGGGGAGATGGCTCATCACTTTGGTCACTTTCTCAGCGGGGCCAGGGGCTGACAATGATGAGGATGCAGCTCTGCACTCACATCCTGGGTGACTGGCTGGGCTGCAGGTGAAACGTGAGCACTCCATTTCTCTCTCCCTGCTCCCTTTCCCACGCTTGGCTACTCTAGGGGAAGAAGAGGAGACTCAGACGGAAAGTAAAGGGGCTCTCTCCTGAGACCTGGGCAGAGCTGGCTGCAGGGGCTGAGGACTCTGGGTTCCTCTGAGTACAGGCGGATCACCTGGCCTCTTCCTGCCTTTGTCTCACCCACAGCCTCATGGGAGAAAAGAGAAAAAGAGAACTCCCAGGCAGCTCAGGATGGAGTTCTCAGATCCCGCCCCTTTCTCTTTATTCTTCTTTCACTGCCCGACATAATTTGTTTTATTTCTGTGCTTACATGTTTAAAGTGTGCCTTCTTCTATTAGCGTGTGAATTATATGAGCACAGTGGGCTCATCTACCTTGGTCACGATTTTGTTCCTGGCAGGAAAAACAGTATTAGGTGCGTAGTAGTAGCTATTCAGTAAAGGCATACTTTATTTGATAAAAGAATAAGTTCATGTTGATTTTTTATAGCACCAAATATGTTTCCTTTATTAAAATATTTCAAAATTACCTGGAATCATCAGAACAGGTAGGGCTGATAGGCCCTTTCACACTCACACTGCATCTGGATACACCACAGACCACAGTGAGATCTGAGACTGAGAAGTGACAGTGTCATAATCTCTGTACACCTCACAAAACATCTGTTTCTAGGAAGTGTAGTTCATCATATGGATATATAACAAACGTTCGTGGGTAACCAGTTGAAGTTACAACCACATGGTTTATGCTAATCATTATTCAAGTTGATTTAAAAAAAATTTATTATGCAAGTTGAGATCACCTTTCATGGTTCTGAATGTCAGGTGGTAGCAATGACTGTAATTATCATCCAATATGCAAAACCCCCTCCCTCATTCAGAAGGCTCATCTCTGCTGGTGGGTTTGGACTCTGGAGCTGTGTGGAAAGGAGGGCTCTTCACCTTTCTCCTGCTCCCACTGAAAACTGCTTGATTATTTGTCCTTGCAGATTCCATTAAGCCTGAGTGCAGGTAAAGCTCATACTACAGGGGAAGAGAGAAAATACTGGGTTTTATTTTTGTTTTTATTTTTTAATTGATAAGCTGGACTTTATTAAAATTAATTTTTTTTTTTTGTTCTGGGACAGGTAACATCAGGAGAATGAGAATACAAGCTACAGGCTGAGAGAAAATACAGATGGTCCCCAGCTTACAATGGTTTGACTCACAGTTTTTTAACTTTATTTATTTATTTTTTGTTTTGGGGGCTTTATTTTAAAATAAATATTTATTAAGTACTTCTCAGTGTCAGAGCCTGTGCTGGGTCAATGGAGAAGTTCTTTAGAAGAAAGGTGGAAGGTGGAAGTTAACAGTCACTTTTGAGCATGAGATGGATGAGACGCCTATGACGTGGCATTGAGCAGCTTTCTTCCTATTATGGATAAGACTATGGAGAAGGCGACAGACAGGCAAACCACCAATCCCCTCCAAACCTAAACCAATGACATTTGGGTTAGAAGCAACTGTAAAACGGACTGACGTAAGTGCAGGGGCCATATTTTCTGAACTAGAAATTGAGACACATGGTCTGACACATGATTTGACAGATGGGTGGAATATTTTGGATTATGACTATCCTGGAAAACTCATGTACAGATGGCATAGGTGTAGTACACAGTCACTGATGTGTTGTGACTTGAAGGGCACAGTGGAAATGCCGTGCCTTTCTTCAAAATATCTTTTCTAATGTCATATATTCCACTATTAGAGATTTATGTCTCTGTTCAGTGGAAGCTTCCAGATATTCCAACTTGCTGGTCCATAAGTTCATGAATAATTTTCAACATACAGCTTTTGGGGGCATTCAGTTTTGAAAGGAAAGGTATGAAGGTTGGGGAGACTTGTGGAGAAGTGGAGTGACAGGAGGTAAGCGAGGCATCGTCATAATTGCCTGGTGCTGCTTCTTCTACAAGAGTTGCCAGATGGTGTCACAAATACCCAAGCAAGTTGTGAATCTCTTCCTTGGAGATTTGGAAGAAGAGATGGCTGGCTGAGGGGCAGCCCTGCCTGGCAAGTTGAGCGCAGAGCCAGTGCTGCTCAGCTCACAGCTGAACAGTGAACGTGGTGTGTGAGGGTACATTAGACCTGCCATCCTGAGTGTATCCAATTCTGTGAATCATGAAGGAAAGTTCACAGCAGTGTCATCTCAATAAATGAAACTCCAGCCTTTAAACCAGCAGGATTCTGTGGGGCAAAATTTCATGCGAGCTCATGGTAGAATTCCACATTATTGCTCCTATCCCATGCCTGTGATGATTTAATGCTAAAACTGTTCTTTCTTTCTTTCTTTTTTTTTATTTGAGAGAGAGCCTCAGGCTGTACCCCTGGGTAGAGTACCC
Source organism: Galagoides demidoff (assembly GCA_963574575.1). Lineage (NCBI taxonomy): Eukaryota > Metazoa > Chordata > Mammalia > Primates > Galagidae > Galagoides > Galagoides demidoff. The sequence continues at coordinate 16,041 of CAUYQV010032660.1, forward strand.
TGGCATCACCACAGGCACCCCACAATGCCTGGCTATTTTTTTTTTTTTTTGGTTGCAGCCATCATTGTTGTTTGGTGGGTCCAGGATGGATTCGAACCCGCCACCTTAGGTGTATGTGGCTGGTGCCTTAGCCACTCGAGCCACAGGCGCCAAGCCAAAATTGTTATTTCTTACAGAAAGAAAGACCTTGGAAAATGTCAAATTTAGGAATAATTACTTCATGAATACAGTAGGTGGCGAGCAGCTGAACGACAGGGGTGGATGCTCCACTTCTGCCCTGCTTACACCTTGGCCACAGGCTGTTTGCTCTAAGCATGACGTCTCAGCAGATATTTCCCGACAGAGCTTTCCATCAACATCTGTTTTGACTGTCTCTCGAGCACTGTCATAATGTAACAAAGTGGGGAGCAAACCCATGGAAGAGACACAGATGCCCTGTTTTACCCTTGTTTTTCCTATTAGAGAAAATAAATTACTGTGTAAATCACAAGTCTATTACCTGAGTGGCTGATTGGGTGAGTCTCTTTGGGCAATTTTCCCCTGATAGGTAGGGGACAGGTCTGATCTCTGCTCTGGCCTTTTATTTTATGGGGGAAGAGCCTTCTGGCTCAGTTTATAGGACATGAGCTGGGAAATAATGCAAAGAAGAGTAGTGAGTGTGTGTGTGTGCATGTGCACGTGTTTTCTGTGGCTAGGTTAATCAATTCCCCTGGGAGATATAAATACCCTCTTACCTTGTGAATAAGATACCGACCAGTGCAAGCTCCTCTACTAGAAAACAAGCTGCTTGAAGGAAGGTTCAGGTCCTATTTCTTTTATTTCCTGTCACTTTCTCCAACCACAAAGGATTTTAATATGGCAGAGGTCATCGTGCAGCTCATGAATGAATGGCTTAATTGGGCTGAAATTCTTTTTAATCAAGGAGTTTCCCTCATACCTTTTCATGACTTGGTGTATATATATCTACATATATATATTGCTTCCATTTACACTCACATTGTACAGCTCAGGAAACAAAACATCTCAAAGTTAGGTCAAAAAGGGTGATGTTTTAAAAAGAGATCCAAAGAGGAGGATGATGTTCATAGCGCTTGTTTATTTTTGTTTTTGTTGCTATCGGTGACAATGTAGTGTGCTGTAGTTCCCAGTGTTGTGAATCTATGAACAATCATCCTGCCAGGGAACCGCGGGTGGGGAAGTAAAATGGAGTCTTCTTCGCCCCAGTTTGGGAGCAACTCGCGGACAGAGGAGGCATCCGTTTTCCCTGTGTCCTCAGCCCTCCTCTCAGTCCCTCGCATACAGGTGCTCAGTATTTATTTGTAAAATAAATAGTGGAATAAAACCTTTCCAGTGCTGAAAGCATGGGCTAAGAAATCCTTTGTTTAACTGCCTCCTGAAAAACTTTGAATATATCAAAATAAATCCCTGTTTTACATGCTTACTACTTTTAGCACCTCCGAAAAGCAGATCATGCTTTCAGGGATGCTGGTGTACAAGGCACACTGAGAAATAAGCCCATGGAACATCCCGTCCCGGGCTGGCCGTGCTTTCTGGCCCACAGTGGGGGAAAAGTGTGCCTATGCTAATATCTATACGTTTGCATACGAGTGTGTGTGTGTGTGTGTAAGTATATGCGTGTGGACATATACGTGTGTGTCTCCCCTTACCTGGTATGTTTGACATAACCTCTGCGACTTTCAACTGGGCGAGCACAAAGACAATGTTATTACTCCAAGTACTTGATCCTGAGATTTTAGAAACTGGCAATACATATTTCTAAAATCACAGTTTTGTGGTTAGGGATGCTTCAGCTAAGATGGCTTTTATGAGATGGGTGAGCTCTTTCGAGCTCCTTCAGGGGCAGAAGAGGTCTGGAGTGCGGGGAACGTGAGCCTGGAGCTGTTTGCGGGCATGGCCTGCGGGCACAGGTGCTGGAGAGCGTGTGTGGCAGCGGAATGAAGCGCTCCTTTTCTGTGGAGACGCCAAAGGGACATGCACTGTGACTGCACTTTCCAGCCCCGGTGTGTCAGAGGGAGAGCAAAAGGCCGTTTTTACCCGTTTTTCCTATTAGAGAATATAAGTTACTGTGTAAATCACAAGCGGTCAGGTCCTAACTGGGCAGCGGGTAGGGAAGGGGGTGGGACTCTCGGGGCAGCGTTTCTGCTGATAGGCAGGGGACAGGTCTGATCTCTGCCATGGCCTGTTTTTATGGGAGAAAAGCCTCTGGTTCAGGTTCAAGGCTATGAGCTGGGAAATAATGCAAACAAGGGTAGTGATTGTGGGTGTGAGTGTGTGTGTTGTGTGTAGGTAGGTTAATCCATTCCCAGGGGAGGTGTGACTACCCTCCTACCTTGTGAGGAAACAGAAATGTACTGCAATGTTTTACGTGCCCCAGTGAAGGGAACCAACATGATTCATACATACCTATATGTGTGTGTGTGTGTATGTGTGTATATCTCCACAATCTGTGATATATATATGTGTATATATATATATTTTATATATGTCTCTATATATTTTATGTATGTGTATATATATATATTCTTTTTTTTTTTTTTTTTTGAGACAGACCCTCAGGCTATCCCTCTGGGTAGAGTGTCATGGCATCTCAGCTCATAGCAACCTCCAACTCTTGGGCTCAAGCGAGTCTCCTGCCTCCGCCTCCCAAGTAGCTGGGACCACAGGCGCCCGCCACAACACTCGGCTATTTTTTGGTTGCAGCCGTCATTGTTGTTTGGCAGGCCCAGGCTGGATTCGAACCCGCCACCTTTGGTGTACGTGGCTGGCGCCTTAGCCACTTGAGCCACAGGTGCCAAGCCTATATATATATTCTTAATATATGTGTCTATATATTGTATGTGTGTCTCTATATAGTTTATGTATATGTATGTATATAATATGTATATGTATAATTAATGTATATTAACTTATTTTAAGAAATTGGTTCCCATAATTGCGGAGGCTGGTAAATCCAAAATTTGTCGGGTAGGCCCCCAGGCCAGAAACCCAAGGACGGGTGACGTTGCAGCTTGAGTCTGAAGGCAATCTGCAGGCAGGATTTCTTTCCTCTCCAGGATGCCAGTCTTCTTTGCATTAAGACCTTCAACCAGTAGGATGAGACACACCCACATTATGAAGAATATTCTGTCTTACTTAAAGTCTACTGATTTAAATATTAATCTCACCTAAAAAATCACCTTCACAGAAACATCTCGAATCATGTTTGGCCAAGTGTTTGGGTGCAATGGCCTGACGATGTTGACATAAAGTTGACCAATGCAGAACATGTCTACATGCAGGTCCAGCAAGGCCTTCTCAGCAGCTCCAGCCATGTCTGGACACTCAGGAGAGCCCACCGGGCAGGCATAAGCCCCCTGAAATGCATGTGAAGAAATGATTTTAAGATACTTTGCCTCTTCAGGTGAGAGAACTGAGTGTTTTGCAACCTTGCAGACAGGTGTGACTCAGACTAAAACCTAGATCAGTTGATGGTTTGACCCAAGCAGTTCCAAGTAAAATTTATATTTGTGTTAATCTACCTAGTTAAACTCTGATATATCAGATTTTTATATTTACTTTAGTTATCTGTGTGTAATTTCTATTTCTAGCAAGTTTACTTACAATGCACATAACCTAAGATGTGTATTAAGCTTCATGTGATTCTCAATATATTTTTGTATCTTCAGATCAAAAAGCTGAAAGTGAATAAACCGTTATCTACTAGCTAAATCAAGGATCATTTCACCAATTAATTTGTAGCCAAACTCTGCTCGTGCAAGATCAGATGCACTCTGTTTGGTACTGTGGAAAAAGCACAGGGTTTGAGTGCTGGCTCTGGCATGCCAGTGAAAAGAGGTGTTATCATTTAAACTCTCAGAAACTCTGCATTTCCATCTGTTAAATGGGGATCAGATATCCATTCTTTAGTGTTATTGAAACTATGATCACATAACCAGAGGCTCTAGTAGAGTTTCTGGGAAAAAGAAGAGTTATTGCTAAAAACTATTGCTAACCTTCCTTCTGGGTTGGGTCAGAGTGAGACTGTTTGCCAGGTATTAATACTTATAGTCCCAATTCCCTTTTCTCCCTTTCCTTCCCTAATAGAGGATTTGGTTCAGGGCAAATCTAGTTAAAGAAACCTGCATTCCCCAATGTCTCTTGTGACTACTCAAGCCATTTGACATGTTCTGTTTAAGTTTTTTTTTTTTTTTTTCTTGAGACTGGTCTCACTCTGTCATCTTGGGTAGAGTGCCATGGTATCATCTTAGGTTACAGCAACCTCAAACTCTTGGGCTTAAGTGATATTCTTGCCTCAGCCTCCCGAGTAGCTGGGACTACAAGTGCACACCACAGTGCCGGGCTAGTTTTTCTATTTTTTTTTTTTTTTTTTTAGTGGAGATAGGTCTCACTCTTGCTTAGGCTGGTCTCGAATTCCTTAGCTCAAAAGATTCACCTGCCTTGGCCTCTCAGAGCACTACAATTCCAGGCAGGAGCCTCTGTGCCCAGCCATATTCTGTTTATTGTGACATAAGGGGAAATTACTTTGCTGAAAAGGTGCCATCTTTTTCCCCTCCCCCCCTTTTTACCTCTCTCTTCTCTCTACCTGGTATGAAAGTATGAAGGCTGGAAGTGTGGCAATCATCTTGAGACCATAAAAAAATGATGGACAAGAAATTCACACATCTCAGCTCAGACGTCTTTGTTCCACTGAACCAGTGTCAGCAACTGTTTTTTCAGCACAACTTACACATGAGAAAAATAAGCTTCTATTTTCTTTGGGATACAATTTAGTCAGGTTTCCTATTAATAAGTTGATGCAATTCAGCTAATATGCAGATTAAAATTAGTCAATATTAAGTGTGACTTTCAAAAAGTTCTATTAGGAATATTACTGACTACACAAAGGGGGCTTCCCTATGGATAAGTATGACAAATGCCAGTGACCTATGTCATATGACCCAAAGCCACTTCCCTCCTCCCAAGCCCATGCCCCGCTGCTGCAGACACTTGTTGAAATCTTGTGGGTTCCCTTGCTTTGCTTTCTCTTTAAATTTTGTCTCTCTCAAATTTCACCTGCCTTAATTTTTTTTCACATCACTCTAGACAGAATTATTTCTTCATCATTAACTTCTATTGCACAGCATACGAACAAAAGATTATTTTTTTGTTTTAGCAAAAATAAATTTAAGTATTTCTGTATTATTTAATCCAGTTTTCTAAAGGCAGAATCCTTTGCTTTCCATTTAAGGAACACTTAGAGGTCACCTCTTAGGTATCAGGCACTATTCTCTAAAGAGTGCTGCTGTTGGCTGTCAGAACTCACGAGATGACAGGGACGTTAAGAGTAAGTATTTAAAAACTTTCACTACAGTCCAACATGATTACATTAATTTTTATTATATTTTACAGAAGTACTAGTCTATTATAGATTCGAAATTTTTAAAGTAGGTTTTCTATCCTTTTTGTGGGGGAGAAGCATAGTAGTTTGAGAAGCACCAGTGCAATAAGTAATTACGGGTTAGTATAAAATGTCACCCTAGATTTTAAGATTATTTTCAAGATTAACCTTTTTTAATGATAGTATTCCAATGGTATAAGAACCAAACCTGTGATGTATTTGGATAAGGAAGGACTTGCCAGATTTTTTAGCTCATGTGTACATACCCACAGTCCTTGTGGTCCAGGAACAACATGAATACTCCTTGAATTGCTCCTAGAGCAATTCCTCCCTCTTTTTTCTTAACTAAATATGATTACCCCCTTGCTTATATAAATTAAAACTTCAGTGCAGAATGTTAATGAATTATTTTCAGAAGTAGGACATAATAGTATCCATAACACATCAAGAGAAATTTAGAAATACGACTAGCTAAGATAATGAGAGGCAAGTGGGAATTTGGGGAAGAAAAGAATTTGACATATGGAAGTAATTATTATGAATTTTAAATTATTTGCTAAGTATAGCAACATTGAGATGCTTTTGTTAGCCAACTTAGAAATTATTTAAAAAGAGTATCAAAATGTAGAACTGCAGGCATTTTATATTTTTAAAAAGAAAACAACAACAACAACAAACTTCAATCTTATAAAGCTCTTCAGAAAATCAAGGACTGATCCTGGATTGATGCCCTGGAGTTTGTTTTGCTGTGAGTTGATACAATCGTTGTTCCAGGAAAAACTGTGAACCATGTCAGCTGGATGATACAGGGTATTTTGGTTTGCGACTCTTTGCCCAACACTTTCTTGTTTTCTTCCAAAAGGAAAGCATTTGCGTGATTTTACAAAGACTTCAGGGTGCTGCTTACCATTTTACCTACTAACACAAACAACCTTGACAATCATAATCTATTTTTTTATCCCTTTTCACCCAGACAAGTAAGCAGTCATCAATTGTAGGCCCTCACATGAAATACAAATTTAGCACCATAGAAATGAAAACTCAAGCAATTTGTACCTTTACTATTCCAAGGGGAATCATTCTTGGTCTATTTACTATGAAATATTCCCTCTATCTTATACTCTTCTAAGTTATGTCAATGTCATCAACCATAACTTGAATCATAATGAGTAGATGATACCCTTGCATGACTGGAAACAAGTCATCATTATTAGATGACCTAGTTAGCATATCTGGTTAAAAATGCCATTGCCTTTTTATTTATTGACTTATTTTAGAATGGTATAGCTTATAAGAGGACTGAGCTTCCTCATGTGTTCTTGTGAAATAGAATAGTGTTTTGTTTATTTTTTTAACCCGCATCCACTAACTATATACATAGAACCATCCACACTATTTTAAAATATTTCCTTACAAACCATATTTTTTTTCCCTCTTTGACTTTTATTATCGATGCCCCTGGAAAAAATGTAAAACACAAACAAAGAAATGCGATAGGCTTGTTTCAAAGGCGTTGGTAGACTTTAGGAGAAACCTCAAATCAGGAAATATGTCAGTGAGAGAAATAAACCTTCCTTGACCCCTGGGGGTCAACTGTGTGCAGGGTGCTTGCCTTCACTGAGTCTGTGCGGAAGGAGTGGGCGGATTAGCACTCCCTGAGGAGGTTTCTGATAACACCACATCCAAGGTCAGAAATCTTGGTACTGTGTCTTATCTTTGCTAACACATAAGAATATATAAAGGAAGAAAGAACCATTTGCCTTAGAAATGATGCCAGAATTTATCCCGACTTGGTCTCTTTCTCAGCTGAAATCTTTGTCTGGCTTTTCATCATTTATGTCCTGCTGTTGCCGACCCTTCCCCCCACTAATCTTCATAGGCCATTATTCTCTTCTCTTCAGGGAGCCCAAAGTAATGTAGGTAAGTTATTCTTCCAATTTTGGGAGAACTCATTGTCTTCTCTCCTCTAATGTCTTCTCTGGCTTTGTTTTTTGTTTTCACAATTTCTATTCCAGTCTCTCCTGTTCCCTAAGCATTCTTTGGAACTCATTCTTAGTGTTTCTGGGTCTCACTACTTACTTGCTAAGTGAGTCTAGATTATTTCTCAGGATTTAAAAGCATTAGGATAGATTAAAACAAGTTAAGCAGTGTGCTTAATGATCAATAAAATGTATTTTCTTTCTTTTTTTGGGGGGGGGGACAGAATCTTACTTGTAGCCCTCTGTAGAGCACTGTGACATCACAGTTCACAGCAACCTCGAACTCTTGGGCTCAGGCAATTCTCTTGGCTCAGTGTCCTAAGTAGCTGGAGGTTACAGGTGCCCACCATAACACCTGGCTATTTTTTTAGAGATGGGGGGTCTTACTCTTGCTCAGGCTGGTCTCGAACCTGTGAGCTCAGATAGTTCACCTGCCTCAGACTCCCAGAATGCTAGGATTATAGGCATGAGCCATGAGCCACCACGTCTGGCCCAAAATATATTTTATTTTTCCTCTTTGTCCTCTTGTAGATGATCATTAAATAATGGGGGTTTCTGAGGAAACTTTGAGGTGCTCTATACATAATGTGATAAGGTCAGTGATTCTGCAACATGTTTATTTTCTAACCTACTTGATGATCATTCTAGATTAGTTGCATGATACCTAACTAATGATGTAGTTGAACTGGAGGCTATAGTAATAAATTAATTATAAACTGGTCAGATTGGCTGAGCCATTTATCTTCACATGGTCTGGGTTTTCTTTACAGACTCAAACTTTAGGCTCAAAAGTGAGAGTATTTGAACAGATACCATTTCTAAAGGCAAGGAGACAATGCACTGTGAGTTACATTACTGTACATTCAATTAAATGAATCCACTTTTTATTTCTATTACATTAGGAAGAAACCCTACCCTCTGAACTATCACTCTCACTGCAATGCTCCTTTGCTCGTGATTAAGCCTCCATATAACATGCCAGGGGTTTCTTTTTCAGCTTGAAAACTTGGTTTGCTATAACATGACTTAACCTTGATAAACAATGACCTGGTTGTACTAATTAATTCTGCCTTCCTTCTCATTTTCCTCACAGTTCCTTTTTTTGTTCTGAAAAATAACAGTATTTAATAGTGTAGATGTGATGCTCAATTCAAAATAAAAGTGAGATCTATTACTAATGAAATCGTAAACTTTGATTCCATCAATATGACCTTCTGTCTGGTGCATTTTATTGCTAAGTTCCCTATAAGTGTTAGTTGATAAGTTGATGCCCGGGGTTTGTTGTCTCTGCTCTTGACCGTGTGGTATAGTTAGCTGTAAAACTCTCCAGAGCAACTCTCACAGCCCTGTGCTGAGGATTCGCATTTCTGAATAGAACATATACCAGAAATAAAGGCCTGGATTTCAGCTTTAGTATCAAAGCAATATGTTTCAATCGACTAAGCAGGCCACTAACAATTTAGATAAAAGGATGCGATGTAACAATTAATGAGCTATAAAAACCCCTCATTGAGCATTAACCCTTCGGAACACATAGGTATGTATGTGCATCTTAAACATTTATTTAGTTAGCATATGAAAGCGTTCCAGGCTTTATTCTGGTATTACTTAAAAATTTAATTAGCTATTTACATTTATGTAGGTGGAACATAAAGGGGTCTGATTCTAAACTTCATTGCTCTGATCGTGAAGGGTTCTTCCAGGGGAAATTGGAATTGAGATAGAAACTGGAATATGAGATAAGAATCACTCCAGTAACCGATACCAATAAATGTTTAATAAATGGCTTCTTTGGGGATAGCCCTGTGTAGAGCATGGTAGCACATGGAAAAGAGTCTAAGTCACGGCCCTGTGTCTCAGAAATTACAGTAAGAGAATATAAAAGTAGCAGTCATAAAGCAATTTAAGAGTTAATGGTATAACTCCAATCGAAATCACCGATGAGCTCAGAGCAGGAAGAGAAAGCATCATAGTCTGGGTGGGTTGGGAAAGGCTTTGCCGGACAGATGGTCCTTGATCTGGACTTTAAAGGAAAGACTAAATTTGGATCAAGAAAGGCCAAACTGAGAACAAAGGCATAGTGAGGGGCATGAACATGGTGTGTTCAGGGGCATGAGGGGACTGAGTGGGCTGGAGCTGAAGAATCAAAGCAAATGGACACAAGAAAAACTGACTCAGGGCCCTAATGTTTGGGACTACCTATAGGAATCATGGATGCCAAACTCTGAATCCTATTGTTGCTGATCAGGAGGACTTAATGGGCCCATGTGGCAAAATGGAGATAGAAATTACAGAGGTGGAGGCAAGCTAGCTTCTAACTCTTGAGTGTTGGAGAGGATGCTAAGGTCACAGAGGGGAAGACACATCCTTTGAGTGCACAGAACTGGTCCTAGACAAATTAGTCTCTGGGCCTCTCCCACAGGTTGGGGAGTTCTGCGCTGGCTCTGACTGCACAGGCATCTCTGTTTTGCTTTGTTTCAATCTAGCTGTACTTTCACTTTACTTAGTCTAACATCTTGAAGATTAGAATCTCTGGGCTTCTGCCAACTATATAGTGTACACGAGAAAAGGATAACATCTGGCACCTCATGACTTTGAGGAAAACACTGCTTCCCTTTTCTTGGTGGATATTTTGATATCTTTGATTAAATAAGTCTTTTATAAAGGATCTTATTATTTTAGATTTTAGAGAAGTTTCAGTTCATAGCAAAATTAGAAAAAAGGTACAGAGATTTTCCATATACTTCCTGCCCCACATAATTACAGCCTGCCTGATGGCTAAAATCCCTCACCAGAGTGGGGCATTTGTTACAGTTGCTGAAAGTCCATAGTTTACATTGGCCTCACTCTTGGTATTGTGTAATTTATGCGTTTAGACAAATGTCTAGTGACATGTATCCGTCATTATAAAATCATAAAGATTATTTTCCCTGCTCTAAATATCCTCTGTGACCTGCCTATTCACAGTCCCTGGCCACCATTGATCTGTTCCCTGTGCCACATAGTTGGCATCATACAGCACACGGCCTAAAGGGTGGCTTCTTTCAAGATGCATTTAAGTTTCCTGTATGTATTTTCTGTTTGATAACTCATTTATTTTTGGTATGAATAATGTTCTATTGTTTGGGTGTACAACAGTTTGTTTATCCATTCACCTGCTGAACAATATCTTTTTTTTTTTTTTTTGCAGTTTTTGGTCAGGGCCCGGCTTGAAGTTGTCACCCCTGGTATATAGGGCTGGTGCACTGCTCCTTGAGCCACAGACGCTGCCCTGAATGGTATCTTGATTGTTTCCAAGATTTAGCAGTTAGGAATGAAGCCACTATAAACATCTGTGTGCATGTTTTTGTGTGAAGTAAGATTTCAATTCCTTTAAGTAAACTAATACTAAGCAGTGTGATTGCGGGATCATATGTTAAGAATAAGATTAGTTTTATAAAAAACTGCCAAAGCAGTTTGCATGCCCATCAGCAACAAACGAGAGTTACTGTTGCTCCTCATCCTTGCCAACATTTGGTGCTGTCAGAGCTGTGGATTTGGGCCATTCTGAAAGGTGTGTGGTGCCATCTCCTCGTTGTCTTGAGTTGCATTTCCCTGATACCCATATGTGGAGCGTCTTTTCCTTTGCTCATTCGCCATGTGCAGATCTTCTTTGGTGGGGCATCGGTTAAGGTCTTCGACTCATTTTGCAAATTGGGTTATGTATTTTCTTATTGTTGAACTTTGAGAGTATTTTTGCATATTTTGGATACTAGTTCTTTATCACACATGTCTTTTGTAAATATTTTCTCCCAGGCTGTGGCTTGCTTTCTTATTCCCTTCACACAATGTCCTTCACAGAGCAGTAGTTTTTAATGTTGATTAAGCCCAGCTTACCACTTCTTGTTTTATGGATTGTGCCTTTGATGTTGTATAAAAAAGTCACTGACACACGCAGTGTCACCTAGGTTTTCCCCTATGTTATCCTCTAGGTATTTTGTAGTTTGCATTTTACATTTAGGTCTGTGATCCATTTTGAGTTAATTTTTTGAGATCTGTATGGCTGTGCCTACTTTTTTTTTTTTCATGTGGATGTTCAGTTGTACTGAAAATATTTTTTAAAAGACTCTTTGCTACATTGTGTCACTTTTGCTCCTTTGTCAAATACCCATTGACTGTGTTGGTGTGGATCTGTTTCTGCGCTGTCTATTATGTCCCATTGATCTGTCTATTCTCTCTCCAGTACCACACTGTATTGATCATTACAGCTTTATAATACATCTAAAAGTTGGGTGACACCATTTCTCTGACTGTTTTGTTTTTGGCCGGGGCCTGGTTTGAACCCACCACCTGTGGTATATGGGGCTGGCACCCTACTCCTTTAAGCCACAGGTGCCGCCCCTGACTGTTTTCTTTATCAAACTTGTGTTGGCCATTTGGGGTCTTTTGCCTTTCCCTATAAACTTTGGAATCAGATTGCTGATATCCATAAACTACCTTGCTGGGATTTTGATTGGAATTTTCTTATATCTATAGAACATATTGGGAAAAACAGACATTTTGACAATAATATATACACCTACTTATTGACAAGGAGTATGGCTCCATCTATTTAATTCTTTGATTTTGTTTGTCAGGGGTTTGTTTTCTTCACATGGCTCTTTTATATATTTCGTAAAATTTATATCTATATGTTCCACATTTGGGGGTGCTAATGTAAATGGCATCATGTTTTAAGTTTTAAATTCACTTGTTCATTGTAGGTAGGTGAGAAGCAATTTATTTTTATATATTAGCACCGTTAATATATAACCTCCAAACTTGCTCTGACCTCTTGTGAGTTACAGAAATTATTTTTTCAGTTCTTTTGGGTTTTCTACATAGATGATTATGTCATTTGTGAACAAAGACAGTTTTATTTCTTCTTTCCCAATCTGTGTACCTTCAATTTCTTTTTCTTGTCTTATTACATTTCCTAGTATTTCCAGTATGATGTTTAAAATTGCTGGTGAGATGGGCTGTCCTTGGCTTGTTACTGATCTCAGTAGGAAAGCTTTATGCTTCCCATCATTAGGTACAATGTTAACTGGAGGTTTTTAAAGCTATCTTCTTTGTACTTGAGGATGTTCCCCTAAATTTTTAGTTCACTAGGTGTTTTTAGCATGAATGAATGTTGGGTTTCATCAAATGTTTTCTCTCCATCTCTTGATGTGATTATGTAGTTTTTCTTTTTTTAGTCCATTGATTACATTAGTTGATTTTCAAATGTTGAACCAGACTTAAATACTTGGGACAAATCTCATTTAGTCATGTATATAATTCTTTTTATACATTATAGAATTTTATTCTCTAAGAAGTCTTTTATTGTCCTTAAAGTCAAATCATGTACGTCCTTCCCACTTAGTCTTTGTATTGAACTCATGATACATAAATTCTGTTTTACTTAGTGTTTAAAAAGTTACTAGTACTTATTAAATGACATAATTTTCTCCTGGTCTAGGCTGGCTAATGAGCTATTTAAATTATATTACTAAGGCAAAATTTTCTTATATAAGCCATTTAACTTCACAGGGTTAAAAATGTTCTATATACAGAATTTTTATTCTTAGCTTTGTATGAAACCCCACAAGGGTCTTTTAAAGGCATCCTGGGTGGTTTGCTGCAGCAATTCTCAACACTACTTCAAGTAGTTACCATTTTGATGCTTTAGGAGTGGCAAGAAAGGAGTGGTGGCCAGTAACAACAGGTGTGTATCTACCAAAACTTCCTTTTTGGAACTTGACTTTAGGCAATTAGTCACAGGACATGATTTGGAGTTCTCTAAAGCTCCTCTTTGAGTTCTGCCTAAGTTACTTTTTAAGGTGACACAGTGAGGTGCTAATTTGCTTAATTCTTACCAGATTTCACATGTGATCTTTCCTTAAGATCTGACTTTTGGGAAAGAAAACATAGGTAAACAAGCATACGAAGTAAATCTTTGAAAGTTCAGGATTGTTGTAAGAGGAAAATATCAAATGAATTTAGTTCAGCAACTCAACTCAGATGAATTTCTCCTTTGAACTTTATTATTAATAATTGAAAAACATTAGCGAGCAATTTCAAACATAATGCAGCTGTAAGTCTCCCAGTGCCAAACTCTGGTATGGGGAAGTTCATCATCCCACTGTCCTGTCTCTGAACACAGTGCTTTGCAAGGGCAATGTCCAATAAAATTCGTTTATTGAATAAGTGAATGATTGAAAAGTATGATTTTCAACTAGCTAGCACTTTTGAATTTATAATTATTTGACATTTGACACAAAGAAAATGAAAAACAAGGAAAAAATATGAATCTAAATGCTACCCATCAGCAACATGTTCCAAGTCACCAAAGGTTAAAGGTGGACATTTTCCATTATTAACTAGAATAGTATTTTTCTACTTTTTAAAGTTGAAAAGTTTGCATTAAACTATATTTTACGCTTTAAGTGAAGACAGTCATGTATTAATCTATTTTAAAGGATTTATAATTTGTACATACTAAATGCAATATTATTTGTTAAAATATTGTTCATTAGTAAAGGCATACAATTTAGAGAATGTAGAAATGATTTTATCTTACTTCAGTGATCTTCTTTAAAACATGTTTTATCCAGAAATATGATCAGTTACCTTTCTCTTAGAAAAAGCCTGGTCATTTCTGGAAACTCCTTTTTGGAGTAAGTTTTTCCTTTATTCTTTCAGAGATTTATTGTCATGTCATGTTACATGTCGCTGTTGACACCATCAGAAGTAGGCACAAAAATTACAACCTTTATCCATCATTTTAAGGCTTGTTACTAGACTTTCTAGCATAATTTATTTAAAATCCATCCTCTTAAAATTAAACATTATATAACAATGTTATATAGGGAAGATCATTCAAATTTTGAATTTTGAAAATTTGTCTTCTCCTCCTTCAGTTGGTTCTTCATGGTAAGAGTCCCAATCATGTTTCCTTGTCATGATCCAAGGCTGAAGCCTTCTGAGCCTTCTTAGCCAATGAGATAAAGGTTTGTAATCCATGAGATGAAGGATCATTCTACACCATCCTCTGTGTATGCAGAACCACTCTAGCTCTCTGGGAAAAATTCTAAGTATCATAGTATAAACACAGATTTCAGAAAATGGCTGACAAAAATATGCACATAAAATTCAGTGTTTTATTTCAGAATTATAAAAAAATAAAAACTAACATTACTATTTGTAGGGACAGAGTAGGCATAATCCTTATCAAACACAATAAAGATTTATTCCCTTTATAACAGTTCCTATTGGAATGGATTGTTGTAATAGTGTCCTCTAATGAGGTATGCCACCCTGGGTCCAGCCCCATGGTAATGACAGGGCCACTGTTGAGAAGTAAAGTTCATGTTTGTGCCTTGTTGAATCTGGGGTAGCCTGTCAAAAACTGTTTTGACCAATAGAATGCAGCAGAAAAATAACAATTGCACATGTATGAGTTACAGAGCCTAGAGATACTTTGAAAATCTATCTTTGCCTCCTCAGAACGCTACAACCACTGTGTTGTGTAGAAAGGTCATATGGTAGGAGAGCTCCAGTCTTCTCTGACAACAGCCAGCACTAACTGCCAGTGAGGGGAGCAAGACCACTTTGGAATTGTCAGTTCAAATTACCCATAACTGGTTGTAACTACTCATGTGAGTCCAGCCAAGATCAGCAGAAAAGTCATTCAACCAACCCACAGAATGATGAGAAATGACAAACTGCTTGGGGGTTAAACCACCCGAAGTATTGGGTTTGGAAAGACACCTGAAACACAAATGAAATACTAAATATTGTCATATCAGAAACACCCCAACTCTGTAACTTATCCTAAAGAATATTCTTAACTTTTATTTTTCCAATCACTTTTTACTGACCTTTGCTAAAACCATCCAGCTGGCGGAAGACCTTCAACATTTCATAAAGGATCCTTGAAGTTTAGTGAAGTTTAATTCACTACAAAGACCGTTCCAGTCTCTGTATTTCTTTGTTGGGTTTTGGCGGAACAGTGGAATGTGCTTTGATTGAGCTGCTTTTCATATCCAAGGTAACCCAAATTACTTCACAAAGGAATGTACTGGAGGGTAGTGTCTCTGCAGGCCATAAAGGAACAATTATGTAATAGCTCATACACCACTTAGGGTTTTAGAGCTTGTCTTACTGGGAGGAAGTATGAAGACAAGAGAAAGTAATGAATGAGAGGAAGTCATATATTAATTACAAAAGCTCCCCAAATTTCCGTGTAATCCTTATACTTTTGCAATTCATTTTTTAATTGATAATAATGAAATGCTGGTTAAGGGAGTCATAATTTAGTTTTGGAAGTGTCCCGTGTAATTACATATATCTCTTATTTCCAAGTATAGCAAATAAAATTGTATGTAATTTATTTTGGATTAGCTCAAGCTATACATCAGTGTTTTTCAAACTTTTTTTTATCTCACGGCACACTTGAACTCATAGGTAAACTTCTACAGCACATTTAAATTATGTTGAGCAAAAAAAAAAAAAGTAAAAGAATATACTTATTGTGCTTTGAATGTCTTCAAAAATAATGTAATTAATGATGATTAAAAATTTTCATGGCACACCCAAAATCCTCTCATAACACACCAGTGCTATATATTCTTTAACTTTTAAAGCTTATTTTACAGTAAAATTTATCTACATTTCAGGTATCTTTTGATATACTATATACATTTATTAAGCCCATTGAAAATTGTCACCTAAAATATGCATATATATTATTGTAATAAAATCACAAAAATATAACTAGTGGATTATATTTTTTCTTACTACAAACTCTTTAAATAAATTCTGTTAAAAATGCAGAAAAACGATAGCATGTATAAAGTCCTATAGCAGAACTTAGGTGCAGAGGGGTCCTTGTAAAAAGCACTTTAGGTTCCTGCTGCTATGCTAGGAAAGGAAAAATACTGTTTCATCTGATCTCACCTGTACTCTGCTCTAGTGCAAAGTATTAGGTCTACATTTGGCTAATTCAGGGTCAATGGTGCATTTTTTAGAATCCAAGTCATACTTCCTTCCTGTTTTGCTTAAATAATGCTCTTATAAACAAGTATGTATTTCTAATGTCCCTTTTTGGTTTATTGTGCCTCTGTATGAAAGGGTTTGGCTGCAAGGGAGCACTGTGATTGAGCTCAGATGAGGACATATCTGCACCGCCAAGCCTGGGGACCCAGCTCATATCCCAGTTTCTGCATTAGGCAAATCTGAGAACCGTAAAGTGCCAAACAGCCCAGTGTCTCACCATGCCTCGATGAATTACTACATTCAACAACTCTTAGGTCATGTCCCATTCTAAACCTCCTCTTCAAATCTTTCTTCAGAGTTTGCTATAGGGTGGTGTCCCCCCCAGTGTGCCTGGTGATGTGGAGGAGAGGGGGTCGTAAGTGCTAAAAGGCAACAGAGGTCCAGGCAAGGTGCTATAGGAGCAGAAAAAGGGAGATTCACAGAAGCATTGATGTCTGGGCACCAGTACAAGTTTACCAGTGGAGAAGAGAGGGCAGAATATTCCAAGTGGAGGGGGCAGTGCATACCAAATCATAGCACAAATTGTTTAGAAGGTAGTGAGAATCTTCTTGGAAGTGACTAGGTTTAAGATTCTTGTTCTTTTTTTTTTGGTTTACCAATAAGGTTACATATGATTAGGATATATTATCTGTGTAGTTGAGCCTTTCACCCAGAAGATGTGCCCTGTACCCCTACATTGTACCCAATAGGTAGGAGCTCAGTGAACCCATTCCCCTTTCCCCTCTTCCCAAATTTAATTGTGTTTTTCTCTTCTGTGGGCCTATAGTTGTTCATCTGCTAGATTAGATTAGTATTGAGTCTTTACTTCTTTTGTATTATCCTGGGTTTAAGATTCTTGAGGGCAGTGGTTTGATGGGATGCAGAGCTCTGAGGGAGGTTGAGATCAGGTTGTGAAGGACTTCTATGCTACAATGAAAAAGAAAAAATTTAGTTTTGAATCGGACTTGTTGATGGCTATGTAACAATAACCTGACCCTTGTCTCAGGTGGACTGTAGTAGTTCTTTCTAGGGAACTCTGCTTCTTTATGCACGAGGCTTAGGTAATAAACATGTGATTCACTCATGTAAATTATCTATTGTTTAATTATGTAAAATCTTGATGCTAAGTTTCTAAGAATTTAGCTTTAAAAAACAGAAAGCTAAATAATTAGAATGGTAAATAACATAGATAAGCAAATTAAAAAGTTGTAACTAATAGATATGACCTGGTACACCTGTTAATTTAATATGGTACACCTGTTAATTTAATACGGGTAATTAAAGAACAAGTTCTCTCTGTTGAAATGAATTGAGATAACCATCTGAATAATTGACATCATTGCACACATTGACCTGAATTACTGGTTTTGGGCTTTAATGGCGCGATTAGTTGTCTTCAGTTTCCTATTTTGCTTTGCTAGCATACCACTATGTTAGGACTAAATAAGCCAACAATATAGAAATTAAGTCTTCTGCAAAGATAATCAGAAACACAATAATCCTTATTTTAAAAAGACCAATCTTTTTTTTTTTTTTTTTTTTTTTGAGACGGAGCCTCAAGCTATCCCCCTGGGTAGAGTGCCATGGCATCACAGCTCATAGCAACCTCCAACTCCTGGGCTCAAGCGAGTCTCCTGCCTCTGCCTCCCAAGTAGCTGGG